>CABFWB010008907.1:0-15433 GCA_902151455.1 Timema bartmani
CCCCCCCTCCAAAATAATATAGTAAAACTTTTAGATAGTGTAACTGATCTTGTTGAGGTAAGATACAAAGTTCACACTAAGGTAACATAATACAAATAAAAATAAAATGTGCTTTGAGCACACATTGTTTGAAAACTCTGATAGTGATACCAGCTACATCAGCTACTGCAGAAAGAAGTTTGTCAATACTTACACGAATAAAAAACTATCTTCGCTCCACGATGAGGTAACATAGACTAAATCACCTGTGTCTGATTAATGCATACCTTGAGAAGCTCAACAAACTTGAAATTTGCAAAACTAGTTATTGATTTTATAGCTAGTAACAAATATAGGACAAACGTTTATGGAAACCTACTTTAATTTTTAGTGTTTCAAAGTTTTTTTGTTGATCTGCATCAGATATAATTTTTCTTAATTAGTTTTGTTTGTATTAATTCTAATGTTTGGCTTGACTAAAATAAACGAGAAAAATGCACGGTGGGACCGTTAAATACAGGTATCCCTAATTATACGCGATCTCACGTTACGCGTTTTTGCTATAACGTGATTAAAAATAAATAAATATAAATGCATGGTTGGCTGTAGTTTTGCAGTCACCCTATGCGTTGGTGGCGTGACCTTGTGCGCGCTCATTCCAGCGAGGACAAAGATAGTTACTGTACGGTTTTGTGTTAAGGGGGTGGTATTGACAACATTGGAAATTCATGGGCAGAAGTTAAACAGTCCTGTATGAAGTGAGTTTGGAAAAATATTTGACCTGAAGTTTCTGATTCTCATGATTTTGATCCTGAACATGAGCTTTCCAGTTCAAGACATGACATAGTTGACAAAGCAATATTTTGGATTAGAGGACATAGACCAGGAAAATGTGGATGAATTGCTCCAATCCCACTCAACAGAACTCACCAATGAAGATCTTATGGAAATGAAGAGTGGCATAAAGGATGAAGAGGAAGAGCCCTATGGTGTTGAACTTATCAAATAACTTCAACAAAACAAATTGCTGCATGGGAAGAAGTGCCAAAGTTGCCAGAGAGATTGAGTTCTTTGGCTTGCTACAAATGACTTTATAGAGAGAGGAAGAATTCTGCCTGTCAGCGGAGTCTTGACCATTTCATCAAAAAAGTTGAAAATATTCAGTCTAATGACCCAGGACCTTCACGACAGCAAGAGCTGTCGGGCAAGAGCCTTCAAGAGAGCAGGAGTTTATCGTCCCAGGGCCTTCCAGAGAGCAAGAGCTTACAGTTCAAGGGACTTCAAGAGAGCAAAAGCTTACCGTCCCAGGGCCTTCAAGAGAGCAAGAGCCTACCGTCCAAGGTCCTTCAAGAGAGCAAGAGCCTGCCGTCCAAGGACCATCAAAGAGCAAGTGCTCACCATCTCAGAGCCTTCAGGAGAGCAAGAGCTTACTGTCCAAGGGCCTTCAAGAGAGCAAGAGCCTACCGTCCCAGGGCCTTCAAGAGAGCAAGAGGTTACCGTCCCAGGGCCTTCAAGAGAGCAAGAGCCTACCGTCCCAGGGCCTTCAAGAGAGCAAGAGCCTACCGTCCCAGGGCCTTCAAGAGAGCAAGAGCTTACCGTCCCAGGGCCTTCAAGAGCTTACCGTCCCAGGACCTTCAAGAGAGCAAGAGCCTACCGTCCCAGGGCCTTCAAGAGAACAAGAGCCTACCGTCCCAGGGCCTTCAAGAGAGCAAGAGCTTACCGTCCCAGGGCCTTCAAGAGAGCAAGAAAGCGATAATCCTGATTCGCCAGATCCAGTTAATTTATCATGCGATTGAAGGCTAACAGTAATTGTACCTGTAGTATTTTATTAATTAAATGCATTCATTAAAAATTGTGTTTGTGTACAAATTTCAGGTGGTTGAAGATTTAGGCTACCTAGAGTATTGTAATAGTTAGATAAATTAATTAAAAATTGCATTCATTCACAAGTTTAGGTTTTTATTTACTTTTTAATTTGGAACCATCCCTATTTCACCCATGTTAAAATCAATTCCCTTTACGCGTTTTCTTGTTACGTGATTATTTATCAGAACCAATCACTCGCGTAGTGCGAGGGACAGCTGTATTACATTTCCCTGGTATTTTATAAATCTCAAAAAATGTGATCCGCTATAAAAGTACATGATTATTTAAACCCCCCAAATAAAAACGTTCCTGCGCCACTGGTTGTGATATGAGTCAAATAAATACAAAATAACACAACGACATAACAACTATGAACTGACAAGCATTCACAGTGGAATTCAGAGTCAAAACATCTTGACAATACAAACAGTTTAAAAAGCTAAAATAAAATAAAATTTAAAATACCAATTTAAAATATATTACACCATATATGCAGAGTTGATTTAGTTCCGGTAAACTCCAGCTCACACAGGGAAACTGGAAGGAATACAGGGATTAAAAAACTACAGATAAGACTTATATAATATTAAAAACTCAAAACCAACTTTTATGTAAATTACTTCGTCACTAAAACATTTTAAACTAACCAACTCTTCATATGTGGTGAAATATATTTTAACTTGGTATTTTAAATTGTCTTTTATTTTAACTTATTTTAAACTGTTTGTATTGTCAAGATGTTTTGACTCTGAATTCCAATGTGAATGCTTGTCAGTTCATAATTGTTATGTCTTGGTGTTATTTTGTATGTATTTGACTCATATCACAAAAACGCTACCAATGTAAACAGATATTACCAAACTATGCCAACTTCTTATAAGGGCAAATTATAAAGTATTTATATACAATATTTTAAAGGCTACCTAACTAATTTAATTCAAACTTGAATTTATTAAATTACAATAATATCTAAGTCTTAACCTTATTATAGTATTTGCTCCTTACGAAAGATCAAATTAGAATGATTTCTAAAATGTCGCTTGTAAGGCTTTATCTGTACCAGAATCCTACTCTATAGTTGTGTTTAGTTAGGATAAAAGACTTTACAGAAGGAAATTTCTACTTTCGTTCTAAATGACCGTTTACCCTACCAAAATATTATTTTATATATGATAGTATTCTGGTACGAAATAAAGTCTTATTAAAATCAGGGTTTAGTAGATACCGTACTTCCTATAAGCCTATTACCTAAATTATCATTTGAACGTAAGACTTATACACAAAGGATGTCATTCAAACAAATGTAATACAGTTTTTAGCCAACTTGTTTCATTATAGTCAACATAATATGGTTTCTTAAAGCAATATACAAGATATGAGCCAACTTTTTTTTTTAATGGTATGGTAATATAATAATACTTTCTACAAGCCTATAACCTAAGTGATAGTTTGAATGTATGGCAACGACACAAAGTTTGTCATTCAAAAAAATGTAATCAAGTATTAACGATAACTTATTCAATATATTTATCAAACTTTCAATATAATATGGTTTCTGAAACCAATATACAAGCTCATAACCAGATTTAAATATAAGTATAGTCTTGGCAGACTGTAAACAACATTGATGATAGCTAAATATTTAAATCTGTCAAAGATTTTATTCGTATTTGTACAGTATTACCTGTAAAACTGAATTGTATATCCTTTAATGTAAATATTTATTTGGGAAAGTGTGATATAATACTTCACTATTTTCAAACAATAACACTTTTATTCATCAGAGACATGTATTCACATAAGAACATTAAAATAAATCGTTAAATCTCCGCCCCCCTCCCACAATGTAACAGACGATAAACTTGAGCATCACGCTTTGGTCCTTGGCAATGTGTATGTGTACGTCCATCCAGCTATATTATAGAGATCAATGACTTCTGGTCGGCACGCTCGACGTACAGACGGCAGCGATAGGTAATGCTTCCCAAAACCATGATACTTGCTAGCACAAGCAGGACGTCAAAATTACATTGTTAAATGTTCTCTAAACAAACATTTTAATGGTTCCAGTTCTGGTTCGAATAAAATAAAGGTTACTATTATTTTCGATTATTATAAGGTCCCGTTTCTTTTAAAATTATAACAACTAATTTTTTTGTTTTAATTCAGCATAATATCTTACTACCCGGTAGAAGGAGAGTGGAAAATCACTCGGTATAAAACCACCCTCAATAATCCTGACCAATATTCGAACCTAAATCTTCCTACTATCGGCAGTCTAATATAGACCATGTGACCATGTACACCCAGGTGACCAGAAGATTATATTAGACCTAGATATATATTTATAAACAAATTTGGTTAACTATTTAAATGAGTTTAAATATCTAGTCCCAATTATTTTAACTAGCAATAACGATATTAAATTAGAAATTATGAAAAGAATAAATTTGCGAAATGCATCCTATTACTTAATCAGTAAGTTGTTGACATCTCGCCTACTGTCAAGGAATGTATAACTCAAAATAAGCAAACCAATTATTTTACCGGTTCTCTAGGGTTGTTAAACGCGGCCTCTTACCTCTCTATAATATAATTGGATGGACTCTGTGGCTGAAAATTTTGAGCTGTCGTCTACATACCATTGTCTAAGAGAAAAGGAAACTTTCGGGTATCTTTCTCTCTCTTACACCCACATAAGACAAAGTGGCATTTTGACATCATTTGTTAATTTGATTGAATATATTAGATATATCAATGTGTTATTTGTTAAATGAAAAAATATGATAGTAAAAGCTTTGAAGAACATAACAAAGTTCGAAACTGGTGAGTTTTTTCTTTAAATAAGTTGATGTAGCCTTATGTATACGATTATTTTTGAAGGAAGCTCGTTTGGAAGGCTTCATCTCGTACTAGAATCCTACCCTATAGTAGTGTTTAGGTAGGATAAAAGACCTTCCAGAAGGGAATTTATACTTCCATTCTAAATGGACATTTATCCTACCAAAATACTTATATATGATAGCATTCTGGTACGAAATAAAGTCTTACATATTGGGATTCTTAATAAAATCAGGGTTTAGTAGATACCATACTTCCTACAACACACTTATACACAAAGTACGTCATTCAAACAAATGTAATATAGTTGTTAGCCAGCTTGTTTCATTATAGTTATCGAACTTTCAACATAATATGGTTTCTGAAAGCAAGATACTAGATTAAAGCCAATTTTTTTTAAAAAAAACTGTATTTAATAATACTTTCTGCAAGCTTATAACCTAAGTAATCGTTTGAACGTATGACAACAACACAAAGTTTGTCATTCAAACAAATGTAATCAAGTTTTAACGATAACTTATTCATTATATTAATCGAACTTTCAATATAATATGGTTTCTGAAACCAATATATCAGCTAATAGCCAACTTTAAATATAAGAGTAGCCTCGGCAAACTGTAAACATTATGGATGATAGCTACATATTTAAATATATTAAAGAATGTATTCGTTTTTGTACAGTATTACCTGTAAAACTGAATTGTATATCCTCTATTGTAAATGATTCTTCAGGCAAGTGTCGTATAATACCTCACAATTTCAAACAATAACACTCTTATTCATCAGAGACATGTTTTCGCACAGGAACATTGAAATAATCTGTTAAATCTCTACCCCACAATGCAGCAGACGATAAACTTGAGCGTCACGCTTTGGACCTTGACAATGCGTATGCTTATATCCATCCAGTATAATATAGATATCACTGGAGTCTACTAGGAAGTGAAGGAGGTTACATAATGATACCATACTCATACCATACCATATCATACCATATACCCTTCACAAGACATTGCAAAGATAATAAGACCCGTAGATTAGGGTGTGCAGAAAATGCAGTGTGAATGGGGTAATCTAGAACATTGTTCAGGATATTGACTGGAAAACCAATGAGAAGAGGTCATTGGGAAGACCTAGACGCATATGGGTTGATAACAATAGAAAGGACCTGAAAGAGATAGATTGTAATGAGGTGGAATGGATAGAAATAGCTCAAAATAGAGATAGGGTATAATGATGTGGACTGGATAAAACTAGCTCAAGATAGGGATATGGTGTAATGAGGTAGACTGGATTGAACTATCTCGGGATAGAGATATGGTTTAATGAGGTAGAATGGATAGAAACAGCTTAAGGAAGAGATAGGGTGTAATGAGATGGACTGGATATAGCTAGATCAAGATAGGAATAGGGTGTAATGAGGGTTTACTGGATAACGCTACCTCAAGATAGGGATAGGGCGTAATGAGATGAACTGGATATAACTAGCTCAAAATATGGATATGTTTTAATAAGGTTGACTGGATATAAATAGTTCAAGATAGTGATAGGGTGTGTTCAGGTGGACTGGATATAACTGGCTCAATATATGGATAGGGTGTAATGGGGTGGACTGGCTAGAACTGGCTTAAGATAGGGATATGTTTTAATGAGGTTGACTTAATGTAACTAGTTCAAGATAGATATAGGGTGTGCTTAGGTGGATTGGATATAACTGACTCAAGATATGGATAGGGTGTAATGAGGTGGACTTGATAGAACTAACTCAGGATAGGGATATCTTATAATGAGCTTGACTGGATATAGCTAGGGATAGGTAGCATACTTTTGTAGGTGCGGCGATGAACTTTCAGTTCCTAATACCATAGAGTAAGTAATTAAGCAAGCATGTGACCAACAAGCAATAAACTGTAAATAATCTAGCACACAATAGACGCCCGAACGAAGTAATACTTCTGTTCTTTAAGGGTTACTTTCCTGGGAAATTAATTTATGAATCAATTCTGCACCTTTAGTCCTGACAAAACTATAAAGCCAAGAAACTAGCTTTTTGTAGACATGTCAAAGGTAGTTTTAGAAACCCATGCATAGTAGAGGAAAACTCACGAGAGTAAAATGATTGACATCCGGATACAGAGATTTGTATAACTGTAGTGTCATTGTAATTAATTCAACACCTTTGCATGAATGCACACACACAAATAAACAACTTTACATACAGTGAAAAATTTGTGGATCACGAGTGTAGAAGTAGCAACAACCAAAGAAATAAGTTTAATGTTAAAACATTTTACAAACAGGATGTTGCCTTGTCTAAGGGAAGGGATTATTGTTTTTTTATGGAGCTAGCTTGATGGTGTTTGGTTACATCAAATGGCCAATGAATAGTAATTTTAGTTATGATTACTTGCTGTATTAAAAACATTCTAACATTTATATGGTTTTTACTTAGTTTTTGGCAAATGTAACTTACATTGATTTAACACTTGTACCTTCTTAATGTGTGTTAGCCTTACCTTAGTTCACAACATACTTATGTCACAGCCTTGGGCTATTCAGGTGGTCTAAGAAAGTGTATTTTTGAATGTTATTTCATATTTTTACTTTTCCACGTTGAATGGTTTCCTGATGAAAGTTCAAAACAAAAGACAAACTTTTTTTCAATATTTTTTTGGCTAAGAAATGATGGGGTTAGTTTTGAATCTTTGAGACTATTACATTCTAAAAGTGTAAATGTCCCAATGTTATATTTTAGCCTAAAATTAATTTTCCTAACACAGGTATATAATAAGGACATTTAAAAAAAAATCAAATGTGTGATTCATCTAAAGCAGAGCTGGGCAACATATTTTGCAATGGAGCCAGAGGTGTGGCGAATGAGAAGTGAAATTTGCCACTCCATGTAGAAATAAATTTAGAAAATAGGTTGCTCAATCGAACATTAAAACAACTCACATTGTTTGAACAAGTTTATTTAAAATATGTACACTTATATTACTCAGTTACAACCATCTCCGAACTAAATAATGAACATTGTTCAGATTGAAAAATGCTAGAAATTTTTAATGCAAATGTTGACACTCCTTTTGTCTGACAAGTTACATAAACATTGGCTGATTATTTAACTCATTGCATATGACTTTTGAGGAATTCTAACAATGATGTGCAGAAAATATCAAGCTACCACAAACACACACTGTCAGGAAAAAGTTTATTCTACCATGAGGGATGGCAAACTCAAATTCACCACACTTTTATGATAGATTCGTCACTCGTTGCGATTGGTGACAGACTTGTCCATCCCGGATTTACAATGAGCAGGGGCTCCAGGACCGGGGGGCAAGGGAGGCTTGAGCAACCCTAGTTTTGAACTTGGGGGGCTGGGACTATCTTAAGGGCGTCCCACCCCATATTTCTCAAGTAAATTAATTGCCATATATAAAACATACATATGTTACTATAAGTTTGGTAATTTTAAGTAATAAAGACATACATTTATAATAAATTTAATATAAAACTGAAATGCCCTAATTTTTCAGTTTATTTTTATCGCACGAGAAAAAAACTTTTTACAAAAATATATTAACTAACATTAGGCCTAGTTGTGATTGCCTTAAATATAAACAATACCAGAATAATAAAGGCAAAGGGTAGAACTTATTGACATTTTCACCACAAAAAATCATATTTGAATTGTAAGTTTAATTTTAACCCGAGGTGGATTTTCAACCTTAGTTCAAACTTTATTTTTGTCATATTTTTATCAACCCTAAGAAATGAAAAGCTGGACATCAATTAAATTAATACCCTTTTATGTTTTGGTTTGAATAAAATATTTTATTATTTTTAAACCTACGTTAAATATTGTTGTGATAATATATTTGATTGTGTTGTATGCATGGTTTGTAAAAAAAATACTAAGTATTTAATCAACCCTTATTTAAAGGTCCATTAAGCTGCCTTGCAAAATATGAGTCTTTACAGGGTTGATACATACACTTAGTTTACCTTGAAATGCAGCTGTCTTACCTTGCATGGTTCAACTATGGCGTAGCTTATACGATAGAAATATAGCATGGGCGTAGTGAGGGGGTAATTATGGGTTCAAACACCCCGCATCTCCCCAAACCTTTCTGAAGTTTTTTTTATGTTTATCGCAAAAGAATGTTTGTGACACTATTTATCTTAATTTGAATCTGCAATCCGAACTTCAGAGATAGTAGTTTATCATCTAAAAGCATCAATTTTTCAAAAATGTGTTTGGGAAAGACAATTTCAAATAGCTTCTAGAGGTATCCAACTTTGATAGCGAAAAAAAAAAAGGTGAAGACCCAAATAGCTTTATTTGGGCATCAACATTTCTGGAGTAGGGCCACTATATGATTATTTCTAGGGGATCTAATTTATGAAAAATCTTGTCTAGCTACTTAAAATAACTTTTAAAGACATCCAATTTTGAAAATGTTTCTAGAGGATGACTACTCTAAATGGCCTTTAGGATTATACAAATTTTAAAAAATCGGGGAAGGTCTTCTCTAAATTTCTCTTAAATGAGTATTATTTTCAAAAACTCTCCACTTTTGAGGACCACACCAAATATGTTCTAGGGCGTCAAATTTTCACATCAACTAGGAGGAAGAAAATTTTTTTAAAAATATTCTAGGGCATCCAATTTTTAAACATTAACTGGGAGGGAGAAAAGTTCCTAAAATAAATAAATATTGTTATCACCCCTTCCCTATCCCACAAAATATAAGGTTCCACCACCAGTTTTAGAAATAATTTTCTTATTTCTCAACAGTTTTAACATTATGTCTTACAGTTTGTAATTCTCCCAAAATTAAATTGTCCCTACGCCCATGAGACTAAGACCGCTACCTTTCGGGATAAACAGAGTCTACATGAAAAACAGAGAGAACCCGTAAAAGTGAATGAATTGGATGTGACATGAAAAGTCAAGGAGAAGTTAGATATATTATAAAATGTCATTGAATTTTTTTTTAAATTCTTGCAATAATTAGTGAAATATGAAGTATAAAGCATTACCAAGTCCAAGCTATTAGTTTTATCCCCATTTAGTGTTATTTCTTGATGATCTTTGTGCCAAGAATTTAATAGAAGGCAATGAAAACTATGAGATGTTGTATGTAGACCAATATCTTTTATTACAAAATACTGGTAAAGTAAATATCCTTTGGTCTGGAAAACCTGGGTAAGTAAAAGAATTTTAAAGTAGGTCTTATCAGCGCTGTTTGAAATTATGTAAAATAAATACATTCTATCAGCAGAAATCAGCTGGGCTTAAAATTCTAATCAGCATCTACCCTGGATAATATATTTCAAAATAAAAAAACACCCAAATTTAGGGCCAATATTTAATCTCCCAAGTGTTTTAGGCACTCCACTTACATTATCCTTATTGTAAGTTGTGGATAACCCTGGCATTCTGTAAGGCTCGTAGCACATACATAAATGTAAGAAATATTTCTTTGGTTGTGTGCACTGAGCACGATTTAAAAAAAACTCTAAATATCCTATCTAAATAGAGCCATCAAATAAAAAAAAATGCCCACTAATAACCACTCTAAAGAGTGAATAGAGACATCTAATTTTCAAAAATTTGTTAGGGGAAGATAACCTTAAATAGCATATACAGGTAATACATTTGCAAAAGACCTCCAGGTGAGGAATACTTTAAGTAGCTTTTAGAAAATTCCAAATTAAAAAAAAAATTATGTGTGAGAACCACTCCAAATAACTTCTAGAAGAGAATAATTTTCGTACATTTTTCCAAGTGGGGACCACTCTAAAAAGCTTTTGAGGGCATCCAAATTTTGAAAATTACGGAGAAGGGCTTTCGATTCCCCTTTTGGCTTGGGAGCCAGAACTTTAAAAACACCCTTATTTTGTACTAATTACCCTTACTACACAAATACCACTGGATAGTACCACGTTCTTCCCCACACAAGTTCCTACTATGTAGTTACTACAAATAATGACAAAGAAAGACATACAAAAAAGTACTACCTATGAAAAATAAACCTCCTTCAAATAGCTTCTAAAGACATCCATGGTCTAAAATTTTACCCTGCTAGGACCTCTGGACTCCCTCTCAGTTGTCCCCCCAATTTCAAATATCTTCCGGAGCGCCTGACAATGAGGATTTTACATTTGGTTAATTTTCAATATAAAATTGCCAAAAAGACAAAATTTTAATGCAGGTGAACGACAAATTCTTTTCAAACTAATTTCATTATTAGATTCCTGTGTTGGCAAAGATAATTTTAGGTCGAAATGAAACATCGGGCTATAGATACTTTTTGAGTGTTATAGTCTGCAGAATTCTAATTAAAATCATCATATTCCAACCAAAAAAATTGAAAAATATTTTTATGTTTGTTTTGAAATTTCACCAGGAAACCATTCAATGTGGAATAGTAAATATATAAGATAACATTCAACTAAAGAATTTGTTTCGACCAATTGAACAACTATAAACAAAATTCCCGGGCTGTTGTCTATTTATCCAATGACTAAAATTACATTTTAACCAGGCTTAATTATTGAAGAAACATGACCTAGTACTGCATGAGGTAAAATTTAAATGTAAATAGAGTAGTGTAAAACGGTTTGCAACACACCTCTCTAATTTATGTACTCTTGCTACATTAACGTTCTGCCATAAGTAGGTAAATGTAATCTTCACACAGTTCTCGCCGTCACCGACAAGGTCTGAATGGCTGAATGATGCCAGGGTGTAGAACAATTACGTAGGTTGAATCATGGCCGTATTCAGGGGGCGGGGGTTCGGGGTTTAAACCCCCCCCTGAAATGTTATGAACAAAATATATATGGCTTTATTTATGGTTCAAACAATATCAAAATTAAGGTACAAGTACAAATTAGGGGGCTGTGTTACCATAAAAAGCCCTTCAGAGAGCTTCCAGAGGTGTTTATTATTTAGAATTTTTTCCAGCCTTCGGCAGTTATGGTGTTATGTTACCATAAAAAAACACTTCAGATAGCTTCTAGAACAGTTTTTTATTTGTAATTTTTTCTAGTCTTTGTCAATTGGGGGAATGAATTGAAATTATTGGCTGGCTACGGCCTTGGGTTGTTGCATTTATGAGAGTTGAGGTGTGATTCCGGCGTCACGGCCTATGAACATTGAGAATTTATTATTATTGTACTGAATACAGTAGGCATACCAGCATTGAATTCTACAAAAATATTCCTGCGCCAGAAAATAGCCAAGGTCCAAGGAGGAGCGTTTTTGGATGAGTTTGTGATTTAATGAAAATTATACTTATTATGTCCCTGCTTCTAAATCAAAGTTGGATAGAACAAGAATGAATTACATAAGATAAGTCTACACATTAAATATAATTAAAGTTATGAACAAAAATGTACTTTCACTAAATAAATACATTGGTGACACTTGCTTTTCAAAGTTCAATGTGATGGATGATTTTACCCCTAATTGCAATACAGCTGACATAAATTCTGGTGATTGTATCATCTTAAAGTATCTAAAAGTTAATGCATTGACAGAGTGGGGGAAGGGTAAATTCCTAAGGAAAAATAATACTTTATTTTATGAAGAGAAGAACAAGAGATTTAACCGCTTCGGTGGCCGCGTGGTCTAACGCGCTACTCTCGTGTTGGATTAGACTGCTGAAGACGGGGAAATTGGGATTCGATCCGAGTCGGGCGCACCAATGGTGGTTTTCCCTAAATGGTTTTCAAATCTCCCTCTACACAAATTAAGGTGAATTTCCTCCCAATTAAACCTTCTTAATATCCAACCCATTAGTGTAACTATTACATAGGCGTATAACCCGAGCGGTTACTAAAACGTGGTGCTAAAAAAAAAAGATAGTTAGGAAGGTAAGAGAAGATATATCTTTATCCCTTCAATAATCATATGGTGGTGACACGAATAGCTGAGGGATGAAATGAGATTGAAGTCGTGCCGGAATGATGTGGGACTAAACCAAAGCACTCAGAGAAGACCGATTCTTAAACCACCACTTAGTGTCATGGTTACAATATTCAGGTCAGCTATCAAAACCGATTCTGACGGGGCCGGGATTCAAACCAGAAGTCTAGGGCATTTCTTTAATATGTGTGTGCAAAAAGAATCTTAGTCACAAACAACAAATTGTTGGCAAATTGCAAAAAGCTGTTCATATTTGTATGATGATATTATTGAAAGGAAATAACCAATGAATGTTGTGCACCAGTGTTACCTGGAAGAAAAAATAGCCCAAAAAGTTACAGGTAAAATAAAAAATAATGGGAACTGGCACAACCTGCCAGCCGCTTCGAAACAAGTGTATCCAGCCAGGTGGTTGTTTCCCCTGGCTCACCTTACCTGCTCTTGCTGGGTCTCCTTCCCCCACTCTAAGCTACACGTGGCCGGTTAGGAATCGGAGCTGGAAGAGCGCGTCACCAGACGGATTCAAAATTACAAGAAAATGTCTTTCGTTTTAGGTAAATTTAGGCAGATTTTCAGTGGTGACTGTATAATATTAATACACCACTTTGTTCAGAATTTGGTAATCTATGTTTTTATGTATTTATATCCATGTTTCCAGCTATACTTTTTTTGGAAAATTATGTTGAAAACACCCCATTTGACGATTTTTTAAGGAAAAAAGGTTAATAAAACACATTTTTTTAACACATATAATCATTTAATAGTCCTTTATTTTATTGGGGAAATTTAAAAAAAATTATATCTCATATTTACGACTAGATATAACCCTAGAACAATATATCCAAAATACGTCACTTTATGAACCTATATAGGACTCTTAATGTGATGCATCAACATAGGTTGAACCTGGCAGGTTCATTTACTTTATATCTTCTGGCAACATTATTTTTTTAACTCTTTTATTTTCTGACTGGCGTACAAAGATATTGCAGTCCCTGGTCTATATATATTTGTACCCCTTTTGTTTCAGATCTCTCGCGTGCTTGTTTAATAGTTTGTTTCAAGGGGTAAGGTGCTCATTCAAGTAAATTGGTCTAGAGGGCGGATTTACGCCAACATCAACTGATTTTAAATTTTATTCTACCATTCTCTTTGCCTGCAACAGCTGATTCTTTTTCAATCTACTGCAGAACTTAACAAGCAGTGGCGGGGGGCATTCTGGTTTATTTGTAGGTAGCCTATGGCATACATCAAGGTCTGAGTCACGTCACCTTTAACACATTACCCAAATTCTTTTTACAATTTCCAGATCATTTTCATTTTTCGAGTAAGGCAACCCATACATTTCAAATTGTTGACTCTGACATACTGTTGTAGTTCCTCATTCTCCCACTTAGCTGCTTCCAAGTTTTTGTTAAGACGTTCGTTGTCTTTCACCAGATTATTTACCTCCTCTTTCTTCTCTTGGCGTACTTTTGAAAGTTCTATCTTAACGTCACACAGTTCCTGTCTAATTGATTTAAAACTATCCTCATAGCCAATCAAAGTTTTCTTCCTGCCCTTCTGTCCACTCACCAATACATCCACCTTGCCTATTATTAAACACTTCATTAGCAATATTTATCCTGTAATCATAAAAAGACCCTTAATCGAATAAATAAATAACGGTTTCTTGAATATTTAATATTTTAATAAAAATCAGAATAAACACAAAAGTTATAAATGTGTTTAGCAACATGTAAGTTCTAAAAACATTATTTTAAAATTTTGAAACACAACAATTAAATCATTTGAACATAAAATACGTTGTTATTAAAACTATTACTCACATAAATGGTTTTAATTAAAAATAAAGGTTTAATATTATTTTTATTCAAATCGCTCAGCATGCCATTGAAAATTGTTCTGCGTGCCACGCTTGGCACGTGCGCCGTAGGTTTCCAGCCCCTGCTTTAGAGTAATGTGTAATAGACCGATACATTTAATTAAAATGACACGAAAAGGGACTTTGTTCTATTAAATGTTTGTAAATTTATTTATAAATTTTAATGTTTCATATGTTAGTTACCTTACAGTGAAGCTGTGAAAACTATTACCGGTATCGGTCATCTATGATTTATTTGTTTTGTTATAATGTGTTGCAGAATTAATTAAGAAATAAATCGAACTGCACTACGGAGGTAAGACTCTTTTTTTCCGATGAATGTGTCTGAGTTCATAATTTTGAACGCGTTAAGATACAACCCATGAAACAAATACATGCCATGTGATTAATTTTAGTTAAAAAAATTTGCACCACACCTGAGTTTCCTACCGTTCAAAAAAGGGAAATCCCATAAATGTTAAACTTGGTTGGTAGAAATGGATCCTAGAATTATTGTTTAAGCCAAATCAAACACATGTTCTAAATATAGAATTTCATCGCTAAGCTACCTTGTCTTGGCCCCCCACTCCAACATTACCGTGCGTGAATTTGCGTGGCAAGATTATGCAAGCGCAGTTGCGTCTAGTCATGATGATTGGCGGATGGTAACAGTTATATGCTTGTTTGATAATGCAGGCGTATGACAATGATTATACAGTCATCCTTAGCTATTATAGTTCTCAAGGTCTGAGGAATAAAGAGTCTTTTAACAAATGGGTGACAATGGGCCATGGGTTTGGAGGGGGTTTGCATAATTTAAGTCACAAGTCTCTGCTCACAGAAAAGAATTAAAGAAGAATAAAACTATACATACATACATACATACATACATACATACATATATACATACATACATACATACATACATACATACATACATACAT
>CABFWB010008912.1:0-15417 GCA_902151455.1 Timema bartmani
CAAAGGGAATGTAGGCATTATTTCCTGGCTGAACATTTGCTAAGAAAGGGTCTTTCCTGCCCAACTCTCGGGAATGGATAAATTCCTGACATTTTACCGAGGATTCGGTATCCCATCCACCCCTACTTATAATCTAACTTAAGACTAGGACAGGAACAACATCCAGTCACCGATAGTTAATTCATCACTGTGAAAGGGTTAACCCACATTTCACTAATGATTAATTTTCGACCATGCCGGGAATCGAACCCGAGACCTGTAGCTCAGTAGACAGATATGCTACCTACTGAGCCAAGGTGTCAGATACAGTCTTGTACATAAGAATAACAAAACATTTCTCAATTGAGCCAGTTTGCCTGGTTACCTGGTTACATGTTTTAGTTATTCAAGCTCTCACAAAATGTGATGCTGCATTCCAAAAATATTAGTTCACCAACTATTATAATCTAGGACACAAAATCAAATGGAAGCTATCCCAGATAATAATATTTATGTAATGGACTGGTCTTTATGCAAATAAGTGTGGTGAATGTGTATTTCGGGCATAACCTGCTATTAAAAAGCCACTTTAATCATTATTTTGCAATAAAAATATTATTTCCTGCCTTTAATCCATTTGGGGATGAATATTTCCCTCAATTATATGTAGTGTGGTTATGTTATTTAATGGTGCTCAGTTGTGTTGTAAGGTGGTTAGTTAATAAAAGCAAATGAAGTTTCGGGTATCCAACCACTTAATGGAAGATAAGGTTAGTTTAAACTGAATAAAATAATATTATTAATGAAAATTAAATAAAAACAATAAATTGATACAGTCCTTAACTGTAATTTTTTTTATATTTTTTCCCAAAGTTCGGTTAGTTTGGTTATAAATACTGAGTTTAAACTTTTCCTTCTCTGTCGAGAAACTGTTTTAGTGATATCACTAGCAAGGTACTTACTGCCTGCAGGATAGCCTTGCTGTGTCTCCTGGACAACATTTCCAGAGCTGTAAGGGATTGCTCAGCCACATCCATACACTGGATCACTTGTAGTTTCTCCAAGAACACCGGTACAGCGTCCACCACTACAGCCGATGAACGAGGCAGGGCCTCCATCATGTATGTGAGGGCTCGACATGCGTGGTTCATCTGCACACACAACACACATATTATCACAACCATCTATTCCACTAAGTCAATCATGCTCAGTGTTGTGTACTGACCATGTCAAAGTTGTGCTCTAGGACAATCCTGCTTAGTGTCGTGTACTGACCATGTCAAAAGTTGTGCTCTAGGACAATCCTGCTTAGTGTCGTGTACTGACCATGTCAAAGTTGTGCTCTAGGACAATCCTGCTCAGTGTCGTGTACTGACCATGTCAAAGTTGTGCTCTAGGACAATCCTGCTTAGTGTCGTGTACTGACCATGTCAAAGTTGTGCTCCATTCCCAGCAGTTGAATGAGTGCGGGTACCACCTGCTTCACCGGAAACCCTGCCAGGGTGTCTTCGTTGCCCATCACCAGCATCTGACACATTTCTATGACAGCCTGCAGCTGTTGACCTTCATCCCCCTCTGCCTGCAGACCTTGGAGCAACTGTTGTGCCTTAGACGCTGTAACACACACAGAAATAGAACTAGCTTCAAGGAGGTTGCACTGTTCAACTTTGTGGTTTCAAAACAGTCCTGAGGCAAACCAAACACTTTATAAACGTCCAGTGGTAAAATACTTTACCAAATGTGGAATATCTTTAGTTTTGTAACATTTAAAGCTGCTGCAGGATTTCTACCTGTGTCCAGAATAGGGCGTTATATTTATTAAATGAAGCTTACATCAAGGGAATGAACAAAATAATGTCTTTATGAAGGAGTCTACAGCTTACTTTGATGGTTATCTGAAAACTTACATCCCCAGGGTAAGGATGAGAGGTAGAGTAAGAAACCACCTTAGTAAACTTTAATAAGATTCAAATGACTACTTCCCTTTACTCGTAAATCAGTCAAGAAAACAATGATGTCTTTGTTAGTGTGCCCTTTGATGACCACTTGTCAAGTGGCAGCAGTGTAAAATATGAATTTCCTGATGAAAACTAACAATTCTATTTGTTGATTATACAAGAACATTTATTTTTAGTTGGTACAAAATGTTAGCAGAAAAAGAAAATTGCCAGTGAGATCTTAAGAGTTTAAAACTTGAACCAACACTAATTATGTAGGTGGCCATTTTAATATTTGTGGCATTAAGTCCTCAGAGTTCATCTTCTTCAAAGTTTATTTTTTGTATCAGGTCATTATATTTTAACTAAGTAATTAGACTAAAATCCAATTGAAAAACAAACAATATCTTAACACACATGTTTAGTTCAATACATAGAAATGTATGAAAGCTGAGTAGAAAAGAACAAACATCATCATCATCAGCAGCATCCACTTGCTGTTATCTGCTTGTCCCATATCTTTCTTAGTCTCCCTTGCAATATCTTTGCTTTATACATCATCTTCATCATTCTCTTTGGTATTCCATCCTAATTACATGACCATACCATCTCAATCTGGCTTCCTATACTATCTCATGTACTCCCTTACCATCGCTATTGCCCGGACAACTTCCTTCCTGATCTTGTTTCTCCTTGCGTTGCTCACAAACTTCATTCCCATGACCACCAAATTATTTGTCTCTTATATTCATTGTCCATGTTCCTGGTGCAGAGTATACCCTGTACAGTCTTTTCTCCAAAGCAGGTTACCTATAGAACAACTCCCTCTTCTTATTAGATCCTGTCTACTCCCACCCTTCATCTCAATCAAGTTTCCCAGCTCTCTCTTATCCAACTATATAATCCTCTTCTTCCTTGTCACTCTTTAATATGCTATTTTTTATTCCAAGCTCTTCAGTTTCTACATTCCCTTCCTGTTATTCCTTTTCCGCCTCCTCTCATACCATCAAGTCACTAGAAAACATAATGGCTTTCATTTATTACTCCCCGAGTTTCTTTGCCACTTTATTCATAACATTACAAAGAATTTTGGTAGGAGACCACTCCAATCTTTATTTGAAACAACCCTGTCCACACAACTCATGTTATCCTCATAAACTTTCTTCACTTTTCACTCCACCCTCCTCCATCACTTTCCAGACTATTTCTATCAACACTATCATAATTATACCTTCTCCACATCCATAAATACATTACCAAATTCATACCTTCTTTCCATCTGCTGTTATCTAGATAACATCAGGTCCATTGTAGAGCTCTTTCCCCTAAATCTGTGTTGTTTCTTACATTTTATTTTTCAGTATTTTCTAAAAAATCGGTGCTATAATTTCTGGTCTCCAAGTACCCTGTTCTGTTTCCATATAACTTTCCGCACCTGTAGGCTCATTTCACATCAAATCACCTGATGCCATGTGCCCTTATAACTCAGATTTTCTCTAATTCCTTTTTCCTCTGTGGGTATATAAAAGTTAGAGTTAAATTATTTTTTTAGATTATTCTCTGCATAAGTGGCCCCATGGCACCATTTTGAAAAATATGCTTTTTTTGATAGTAGAGTTGCTCCAATTTGGGTTATAATTACTTAAAATAATCATAAAATCATTATTTATTAACCAATTTTGTTCATTCTGATGTCAAGTTAAAGTTTATGTTAAGTACTTTAAAAGCACATTTCAAAAGCTCTAGACAAATATGATCTATAATATTATCCGCTTCAGTGGTTGAATAGTTCAAGGCGTCACTCTCGTGTTGGAGTGGCCTGCTTTTGACAGGGAGATCGGGGTTTGACTCTTGATTGAGTGTAATGAGGGTGGTATTTCCTAAATGGTTTCCCACTCTTTCATGCAAATTCAGGTAGATTACCTCTTAAATACTATTTCTTCGTCTCAACCCCATTAATCATCATATATGCGTACAGCCTTAACAGAAAGTAAGAAAGATATGGCGATAAAAAAATCTTTAATATTATATGGTTGTCTATAGTTTTAGTTTTTTTTAAATTTCTCATAAAATTAGATTAATTATTAATTCTAAGCCACAAATATCAAACTCTTCATATTTTAAATAGAATTCAAGAGAAGCATAAACTTTCTTATAAAAAATTATAGTAAAAGGGCGTTTTGTATGGTTTATGAATTATAAAATATTTATGATTTGTTAGATAGAATACATCACTGGTTGATGTGATTGTGCGTAATTAATCCACTTGGAGTATAATCACAATATAGCCTTATGTTGTGCAATGAGTTTTTTTAAACATAAGGTATTATGGTTGAAAAAGTAGGGTTGGGACGATCAGCCATTTTGCCGAGTCTAATAATTTGCAAGACATACTGAAGAGGAAAGCAAAAAGAATATCACAACGGAGAAATTGTGCAAATCAATCTTTGGAAACGTGACAATAGATAGAATCATTTGTTGCCGAGCCAAATGATGATTGAATGATTGGTATGTCTTTTCATTTCCTTGTCCCTAAGGAAGCAAACTAATACCGAACTTTGGTTCCCATCTCAACCGTATTTAGTAATTTTATAACTCATTTCTTCTTGTAGCAACTGTTTCCCACATTTATTCCATTTCATACACATAATTCCAGCAACCCTATACCTTCCTCATTCTTTTCATACTATTGCATTTAGTTTTCTGTTTACTACATATATGTTGTTCCAAATCTTTCTCAAACTTGTCTTTCTTCTATCGGTTATTTCCATTCTTAAGATACACTCACTACTCCTTTTCCCTTCCTTCATTTACCATCCAGTACAGAATATATACCTTCCTTCTCAACTGTTTCACTAATTCCCAGTACATCTACTGACCTTTCCTCCATCATATCTACACTTTCCTCTTTTCTTTCCACCAGAGTACCAACATTCAAAGTCTTTTTTTCACTATCAATGTGGATTTGCTTTTTTTTCGCCTCAGCCACCGAATTAATAGGTCTATTGTGGCCTACACCTGTTTAAACCATGGGTGTTGTAGCATGTCTATCTGACTCATCAGCTACTCACCGTACTGGGGCCCAACTAAACTTGCTGGTTTAGGCCCTACCCAGTCTCCTGTCTCAATTGCACTTAGCCTGACTTTTTATGCTGGGCTTTACACCCAACCACCACCGGCTTACTCGGGCCCAAGGAGGCTCCTTGTGTTTTTGGAATAGAGCATTAGGCTAAATTATGGTTTACACTAGGAGGAATAGGCAGTACAACTACCTAAGATTGTTGAGATAAAGCACATGTACACATATCCAAAGACGAGCTTTCACAACCACAGGTAGATTTAGTTTCAGAAAGTGAACTGTTGTTCTTGGTTGGACTGTTCTATAAGGATGGCAACACCTGGACTAGATAAACTTTTTTTTTAAATATAATTGAGATGGTCAACATTCACGCTCTGAACCGACTGATTATATCAGCACACAAGAACTTCTTTGAGCAAGAGAGGTATTTTCACATGCCTTACAGGGTTCTTTTACACGCCACAATTAACATGAGACCAACGGCCAATTTTACCAGCGAATGATTTACTCCCCAACCATTTACAGTCCAATTTTCATAGAAAGGGCGTTTTAGAAAATACAAACATAATTTTGTGGCCGTACTTCCCCTCCGAAGGAAGCTCAACCCGAGTTCTGAGGCTAGCACCAACGTCGATGATATGTTACATTGAGGGATGGAGTAAGAGAAACAAAACCATCACAGAATCACTCACCACTCACATTCTAGACTACACTCGAGTGTCTTTCTTACACATTCAACAACCAAGGAAAAGTTTGGTGGCCAACATTTAGCAGCAAGAATCAATCCAATATACTTCATGACCCATATTTTGTGAAAAATATATAATTTTCTGCCTCAATGTCAAATAAATTATAAAATAACTATTTTTTATAAATGATTTGATATTTCCAAAATTTTCTCCAAGAGAATTTAAAATGCACCTAAGCTGTGATAAAAAAATATTGTTGTTTCATCAAAATTGTGTGAACTGGCTAGAACATTAAGTTTATGAATAATTAAATCACTCAATAAGATGTTGTCATCAGTGCAATAATTATCAAAACTGGAAGAGGTATCAAAATTAAATTTTTGACCAAATCTACAAAGTTTAGTAAAGCGCAAGGCTAGGTTTTATAGTTACAAGCAATTTTTTTATTGCAACTATTAAATAAACATGTATCTGCACATGAATAACAATATTGCAAAATTCAACAACATCAAAGATATTATGTAATCTGGTTCACATGGTAAGAAAATTAATTTTATGTGCTATTTTAAATGAGAATGTAGATCTATAATTTTCTGTTGTGTTTGTGGGTTTTGCATTTCCCTTCATCGTTGAGTTGCTGTAAAATATTTATAGATGTGCCAAGCTTTGCCAATAAAAAATCTGAAAGCTAAATAACCCATTTATGTTCAATTTTAGTAATTATATGTTAGGTAAATTACAAATTAATGTTCACATGACAAAAACCTGCAGTTGTATTACTTACTTGATTTAATAACAATACCGCCGCATGGTCTAAGGCATCAACCTCGCAATAGACTAGACTGCCAATGACAGGGAGATCAAGATTAAAATCCTGGTCGGGTGTACTGAGGTGTTTTTTTTTTTGCCTAAATGGTTTTCCACTCTTTCTCCACACAAGTGTAGGTACACTTCCTCTAAATTCAACCTTCCTAAAACCTAATACATTAGAGTAGTTAGTACATAGTGAGTATAACCAGAAAGGGTAGTCCTGGTAAAAAAAAAAAAAATTCTCTAAGGAAAAACTTTTTCATTTTTTCTCCCTTTTGTGTTTTTAGGTAGTAGAGTTGCTCGGTTCACATTACCTCCTGATGAATTCAGATGCAATAAAACCTAGATTAGGAGATTGGGCGGTAACGGTTTATTTTCTTCAAGAGGCAGCCATTACCTCCTTGTCCACCAATGTAAAGTGGGACATGTGCTCTTTTAATTGTAAAAGCCATATTATGTTGATTCCCTTTCATATGTTTTCTATCAACGTTTCCTGTACATTCTTTCAAAATACATGTTTTTGTAAATTATATTTTGTGTTTAAAGAGTAAATATGTACACATATACATAATACATTTTTGTTTTTAAAATAAAACATTCAAACCTATTCCGACTTTGATAATATTTAATATAATTGGATCCGGCTTTGAATCGAAAAAGTATACTGGGTTCACCTCTAAAAATAAGTCCTAGTTGAATCAGTACTTACATGAGCTGGCCCCCATACTGCGGTGAAGTAAAGTTTGCATGCGTGGACCAAGGGCCCCAAACAAGTGCGGAGGCAGGCCTCGTGCCTCCAGTAGGGCTTGAAGTCTACCCACCTCGCTGTCATCACTCTCGCTGTCGGCCGCCCCGGTCCCACCAGAGTTGCCCAGACCTGATGGCCCGCTGGCACCTGCCATTGACGCTGCAGCTGCTGATGAACAAACAGTTCAAGAACTGTACTTCCAAACCTTCCCTTGTAAGTTACAATGAGAGTTCCAAACCTTCCCTTGTAAGATACAATGAGACATTGCTGAGGAACAAACAGCACAGGAAATGTACTTCCAAACCTTCCCTTGTAAGTTACACTGAGACATCTGCTGAGGAACTAACAGCACAGGAACTGTGCTTCTAATCAATGACATGCATTTTGAGTTTCAATGTGAAAGCTGCTAAGGAACAAACAATCAAATCCTAATTTTCAATCTTTGCTCCAAGAATATAAATTAAGGCAATGTGAATAGGGCTTCATATATTTCAAGTTTAAGTTAGTGATAATGTGTGTGACCCTAACAATTCAATGTGACAGCTAAGTGGCAGTCAACTGCACTAGGAATATTTTATTCAGTTAGCAAGAGGTACATACATGGGACAGGAGGCAGGGGGGCTTCCTCTGTAGGTGCAGGCAGCCCGTTGGTGGCGGGGCCCTCTTCCTGGGCCGACATGCCACTGGCCCCAGGCAGGGGGACCTTTCCAGCCCTGGAGGAGCGACGACTGCAAACAGAACATATTTATAATATTTAAATTAACAATATCATTCGCACTAAACACTTAAAGAAAACGGGAGGGATTATTAACGCCATAATTAGGAGTTCTTGGCCCATTGAATAAGGCAAGAGTAGGTAGGTACAAGGTGGTGTGAGAAAGTTGACTAGCAACTGATATTCAGTTTAGTTAAGCCCACCTGCTACTAGCGCAGGACCCCGTGGTGGTCTTGCTGCGGGTGCTACGCCGTAAGGGGGGTCCCTCTTGGCCGCTGCTTGCGTCAGCCGGCGTCACCACTCCTCGTGCTCTCTTCTTTGGCACCACTGCAACAAAGTCCTGGCCGACACGGACCTGGCTGCGCAGAGGGTACTTCTTGCCGGGGGGCTGACCTGCAGTGACAGCATTCACAGTGAGAAGTGAGATGATACTGGGTATAAATATTAATCATCTTATGTTAGCTTGTTAAAATATTGAACTCACTTGCGTTGTTAAGGATAGGGAACTCCGTCCCAAGATCTCTCTTCCGACCTCTAGTGTGACCTGACAGCGCCTGGCTGGTTCCTGGAAACTCAGTGTTCGTGGGTTCAGTCACTGTCTCCTTCCTGTTGGCAACTGGGATCTTTGCTCTCAAGGGTTTACTCGGCTGTTGCTTCTTTATGGCACCGCTTGCCTGTGTTGGGGTCCTTGAACTGGACCTGTTGTTGCGTGTGATTCGAATAGGAACTTCAACTTCCTCAGTGCTGAGGGACAGCGAAGTTGAGCTGGACCGAGAACTTCGCCCCCTGGTTTTTCTTTGGAGTGTATTCACACGAGCACCCCGATTATTGTTGATAGGGCTTGAGTGAGCAGAGGCTACGGCCGAGTCTAGAGACACCACCGATTGTCTTCCCCCACCACGGTTCAACCTAGGTCTTCCTCTTCCTCTTCGAGGGACTCCTGTCTCGACAGAGTGAGCCTCTTCTAGAGAGATAGTGCCGCTAGCAGAGCGTGTCCTGCTCTGAGCTCTAGTAGCAGGAACAGAGGCTGCAGGTCTTTTGGCTCCTCGCAAGGTGTTACTGGAAGTTCTGGACGCCGTAGCGGACGCTCGGCGGTTGGATGGTGCCCTGTCCTGGCAGCTACGCTTCCTGCTTGGTGCAAGGCTCTCAGCTCTGGAGGTCGGCCGCCCTCGTTTAAGTGAGCCGCCCCTTGTACCTTTGTACCTGGGGATTTGAGTTACTTTATTAGTATACAATGAGCCATGCACCGAGATGACTTTTACCTTTGTATTTTTGGAAGGGAGACTTTGTTAGTACATAGTGAGTCATATAACAAAATAATATGACTTGGTCACAGACAAATATACACCAGAACCACAGCCTCCAGGTTAAAATGGCTGCACTCATTGGGAGAGCTTGAGTCCTTCAACATGGGGATCATTATGTGTCCTCCCAAGTGACAACCTCGCTATCAGGATGGACTGCAAATTACAAAAAATATACCTAGAATACAATGGTTCTTTTTTGTTCATGTGAATGCTTCCAAATTGTCTAGTTGTAAACCATCTAGTTACTTGTCTGAGAAGGTTTGTTCCATGAAAGGTGGTAAGGTGTTAAGTTGGAGGGGGGTTGCTAATACCTGAAATAGTGTGTTCAGGCCACCATCCCTTTACAACAAACAATTCATTTAGAAATGCTGTTAAGCCAAACTGGCTCAAGGAGCACAGCAAAACTCCCATAAGGCTGTGTGTCGGGTGTACACCTTGTCTGTGGGCTAACTTGATGCTACAATCATGTCGAGGTTAACTGTGGACTAATTACAGCTTGTCATACCAGAGTATTTACTGTCAGTATGAGTTGGATCGTTAACTCAAGAACTTTAAAATACCAACAATTAGTCATTGTTAGATTGTAAAGAGAAGAACTTGAAAGTATCAGTAAGTGATATTCGAAATATAACTTAGAAATACCAGCTATCAGTCAGGAGTTCAATTCTAAACAGGAGAGCTTGAAAATATAAATAGGAGTCAGTGTGCATTATATTATGAACAAAACTTAAATTACCAAGAATCCAAACCTGTATGTTGGTCTTCAAACACTATCACTTATAAACACCCACGATCAGAGATTAATCTAAATAAAAGGGGCCTGGCTGTCATTTGACATGTCCATTTTCTCTACATGTGTGTTGTTAATGCAACTAAAATTTACTGCAAATTTTATCAATATACTTGGCTCTAAGTGGATCCTTTCCCACAATGACCTTGCATCAATCTCAACACACATGCACTTACTTGACATTTTCTCTGTGGATGACACTCAACTTCACATGGAACTCTTTTGGTGTAAGGTCTAGTTTGAGTCCTCACTATTGACCTTGGAGGCTGGAAGTCGGGCAATTGATACAAAGACTAGGCTCTGTGAATTAAATACATGCCTAGTTTTGTGGGATGTAAGGTGTGAAGATTATATGAGATGGACATTCAAAAATGATTGAAAACTGTATTGGATGCTGCCTTAACATACTTGACTTGCAACGAGTGAGGTGGAAAAAGATTGTGTGAAAATACTCTAAAACCCAAAGGCATGGTAGAACTGATGCGAGTTAGAAATTATGTGAATTCAGAAAACACCCGTGTGAAATGGCACTGTCTAACCCAGCGTTCTTCAACATCTGCGGACCGGCTAACGGCTAAGACATGAATAAAAAACAATGTAGATAGTATTTTATTTACTAGATCTAATTTTATAAAATTACAATTTTTAGTAGTGTGACATCTGCTGCTGCTTCTTTGCTAGAGATTTGATATACATGGCTGCAGTATTGTTTGTGAGAGACGAAGCACTGCATTAACATCCATTCAATTTCTCTGTTTGGTTTTTATTACTAACATGGATGAAAAAGTATTTTCACACAAATAGGAAGTTGAAAAAGAGATGGATATTCTCTTTCGAGTGATAACCAAAATTGAGAAAATGAGTGGATTTTATGTCTGGACACCAGAGTGGCATCAGAAGACAAATCAATCAGCTTTTATTTTTCATAAGGATCAAGTGAGCATGATTTTATATCTTCCAGGAAGGGATCATCAATCCAGAGGTTACCTTTATGAGGATCTCCATTTTCAGGCAAATAATTACTAGGTTTTCATTTAACGCCCTTAAATGTTGACTTATCATGTTGAATGTGACTTTATGGTTGACACCAGCATCAATAAAAAATTCTCCAAAAAGTGCAAATATTTCTACATCTTCCTCTTGTATGTGACTATTCCAAAGAGCCAGATTCTTTTTGAATGCATCCACTTTATTTCACAGTGTAAAAATATTTGTACAAGACCCCTGAAGCAAAATATTAAGTCCCTTAAGAAGGCTAAATATGTCCGCCATCCATTCCTCATTCAACAAAGGATCTACTAGGTCAGATTTATGCTATCGCAGCAACTGCTTTACTGCTTCCCTCAGTTCGAAAAGGCATGCAAGAACTCTTACTCTCGATAGCCACCTCACTTTTGCATCCTCTCACACAGTGTCGTGAAGAGCCTTGAGTTCATAGCTCGACTACGAATTCCATTAATGATCTTCACCTCGTCATTCATCACAGTGTAGTAAGCTTCTTTGAAACTAGCTGCTCCCGGTGAATCATACAGTGAGTGAACAAAATATCCTTTATTTTCACAATTACTACTGAGCGCTGTCCCGTCATGCTCCTCAGCACCTGAACTAGTGGTCCATCCAGGTAAATCAAGGCAACAAGGAAGTTCTTCATCTTCACTATACCTCACGAAGCACAGTAGGATAGCATGGTTAATCATGTCAGGTGATTCATCAAGTTGAATCACGAGACATTTCGATTTATTTATCCCATCTACAACTTGCTTTTCAATATTGGTGGCCATGTCAACAATTCTCCTCTGAATGGTGGTGTCTGAAAGCGGTATGGCCTCTAGATTTTTTTTTTTTTTTGTGGCTTGAGAACCCAAAATTTCTAGTACGACCTCACCAATAGTAAACGGTTTTTCGTTTTAGCTATTTGAAGAGCAACTAAATAAGACGCTTGAAGCAGCGACTTTGTCACCAGTCATCATTTTCATTTGACTTTTCTGAATTTTCATGTGGTCACGTAATCTTTTAAAAAAAGTCCAGTAAAATCGGTAAAATCTTTGTGCTTCAAATGCAAATGATGAGCAAGTTTGGAAGGTTTCAAAGCGTCATTTGACAACATTTCAGAAAATACTACACACAAAGGCCGTGGAAAAGTTTCCTTTTCTCTTTTTGGTTTGTACTGCACATTTTGAAGTATCAACATATTTAATTTTCTTTGTTTCATCTAAACTTGAAGCACTAGTACTTGGCATACTTTCGGTACCATCACTAATTTTCTACTGAATTTTGTCCTTGACTTTACTTAAGAGGGTTAAAAGGTTTTGCCGTTTGACCTTTTTTGTCTCCATTTGATAGGGTTTCAAATTTTACAAAAGAAATAACTTGTTTTTCGAACTACCACAACATAATATTAGAAAACAATATGCACAAGCATGATAAAATAATAATTTTTGAGACATGTGGTAGGCGAGGTGACGCAATACTTCGCCTACACTTGTCGCATGTAGCGGCTCACGGCCATCTTTACAGGCTGAGATACTGTAGTTTGGCAACACTGCGTTGAGGCCGGTCAATGCTGTATTGCTTATTTAGTTCAGTTTGTTTTTCTGTACAGGATTTTTTTCTCGTGTTATTTACTTGGTTTGAAATGTTGTGTGGTTCACTCTTCTATGGCAATATGTTTTGGGTCAGCTGACATTATTCCAAAATCGTCGATTTAATACATTTGTGGTTACTCTTGCTACAAATTATCGGTTCATTTGGAGTGGAGTAGTTGTATTTATCTTTTAGTTAGGCATGATACAGATGCTAACGATTTCAATGATATATTACCAAAGGAGGAATAACTAGTCCACCAACAATCGTTTTCAAGATTGGAGTTATTGGACATACAATAATGAAGATTTTAATATAAAAAAAAGTTCAAAAATAAGTTTATTTAGCGCAAAAATCAGAAGCAACTTTTTCTTTGCACCTTCCTTGGTGGCTGTATGGTCTAAGACGCTATTCTCACAACAGATTTTACCTACATGATTCGGGTAAAATCTTTCGTGGACCGGCAAGAGCCGGTCCGCGGACCACAGGTTGAAGAACACTGATCTAGCCTATACACATGTTTAAAAATGAGGTAGCCTGGTGACTAAATAATTTTATATGATGGAAATTGATAAAACTAAATAAAAAGAGAAAATAAACTACTAAGAGTAAATTTGATGAAGAAAGCCCACCTAAAATGTGTGAAGAATCCAATGCACAAAGGTGACATCTTCCTTTCTTCTGTCTTCTATAGTAGAAATAGTCACACATTTTAACACAAATAGAATAATATTTCGGTACTGTTTCTTCCAATCCATTTTCATTGCTAGCTTAGGCCTAATTAGGCTAGTTCATGAAAATATGAAATTCTATTATATTGTAGGCAGGGGTGAAGAGGACCCAATATTCCCTAAGAACATAACATTTTCATACAAAATTCCCCCGAAAACCATACCGCACAATATAAAACAAAGTTTTATACAGGATTTCCAACTCTTTCCTTGTACTTTTGAGGTTGAATACCTCTACTGTATCTAACAAATCCACACCTTCTTGAGCCATAACTGGTCATCTAGTTGATAATCCTGGGAACGGCGCTGGTTGTCCTCATTTACCATTAGGCAGTCCGAGTGAAAAGCCAACACTTACTGATAATGTTGGTGTCGACTACCACCGCTTTTAATACAATGAAACAATCTTAACAGAACCAAATTGTACTAAAACCATCATCACAATGATTGGACTTCTCTCTGCCCCAAATTTCCAAAGGGCTGCTTTAATTTCCCCCGAACCAGATTTGCGCATTTGAACACATTCTGCAGGTATATAATTGATTGTTGTAATTAATTAAACTGCAAGTAGTTCAAGTGTTAACTTAGTGTGATGATCCTATAAAATGAAGGTCATTTACAGGCACTTCCTATACCCTTTGTTAGAGGGCTCCCCACTCAAAAAATTCTAATGGCTTTAAATCATGAGAACACAGAGAAAAAGTCACAAATGATCCAGCTTCCAGGAAAATTAATACTAAGCCATTACCAGAACCTCTATAGAAAAACATATTATTTAATTTTTTGCTATTTGCACAAAAAGGAAGCTAAAATGAGCAAATGTCCAAAAGGCACTTTTGAGTTAGTTTTTTGATCCACTTCCCAAAGTTTAGCCGTTCAATCCAACCCTGTATATCGGTAAAAAAAAAATTAGTTTCATGATCAATTTTATTTTTTCATAAGTCCTCTAAATGGATAAGCCTATTTTTTCCAATAAGGCTGACAATAAATTTGAAGGATTTTGATGTTAACATTTAAACTCAAATATAATGAGAACTGTATTGTTAGCGACTTTGGACGAAAACTATTTTACTGCTCCTAAAGTGCTGAAAATTTGAAGATTTAGATTAATCTCCTTCATACTAATTAAAAGCTTAAAAACTCGATTTGCAACAACAACAAAAAAAAGATTAACTTAAGTTATTTTTGGCAGTTAGAGCATTCACACAAACAAACAAACAATTTGTTTTAAATTAGTAAACATTTTTACATTATTGAAATACGAACTTATGAAAATAACCGTTTGGATGTTCCTTTTTTGTGGAAGCAGAGTCTATTGTCCACTTTAAAATGCTTTTCAAACGAGAACTTCTAAAATGTGGCGTGCTCTTCTGAAATCAAGATGTTAAACCAGCTGAAACAGATCTGGGTGATGTTATTTTAAACTGTCAAAGCGGCTGGCTATGTTATTAAGCTGTTTACCAAGTAAAAAGTTTTATTTTGAAATTAATATTTTGTATGGCTTTTTCTCAAAGTCGTAAAAATATTTATTTTATTTTGATGGTCAGTTATAAGAAGATACAAGTGGGAATATAATTATGTTTAATTTATTTCATGAACTATAATATCTCTTGTTGCCACAACCGCAAAACCAAAAAAATTAATATATATTGTTCTTCAATAAGTTACGAAAACACCAATTAAGTTTACATTATTCCTAAAGAAAGTATTTGTATGATAAAACTTTTTATTAATAATATAGTATAACTAGGCAAATAATAATTATTTCTGAATAGGTTGACATTAGTAACTTTCTGTCAATGTTTCCAGTATGTTAAGAACCTTATGTTAGCTGTCAAACACCACCCTTCCAACCATGGAAGCCCTAAATAATATTACATTACTGCGGTGATACTAGTTGTGTTATAGCACCTTGGTGTGGTAGTATCAAGGGTGCTATACTACTTTTCTGTTGTGGTCTCAAGGGTGCTATACTACCTGGGTCTAGTGATCTCAATGATGTTATATTACGTGGGTCTAGTGGTCCCAATGATGTTATACTACCTGGGT
>CABFWB010008913.1:2547-15417 GCA_902151455.1 Timema bartmani
CAAGCCCTATCACCTAGATTTAACCTAGAACCTAGGCCCTAGGACCTATATTTATCCAAGAACCTAACAAGCCCTAGCAGATAGATTTAATCTAGAATCTAGCAAGCCCTATCACCTAGATTTAACCTAGAACCTAGGCCCTAGGACCTATATTTATCCAAGAACCTAACAAGCCCTAGCAGATAGATTTAATCTAGAATCTAGCAAGCCCTATCACCTAGATTTAACCTAGAACCTAGGCCCTAGGACCTAAATTTTAAATCGCATCATATAGTAGCCGTTCAGGATATCCGTATAGTTATGCTAGTGAAGGGAAATGGGAAATTTAGAATTTAGAAGAAATATACTCACGTTTGCGTCGAAGGAAAGTGGGAAAAATGTATGAAAAGCCATTCCCAGCCGGGATTCAAACATTGACTTTCCCGTCACTTGAAAACAAGACCAGATGAGCTTGACATTTAACCCGCGGGACCATAGATGCGAGTGGATATTAAATATATTTTATTGTTAATTTTAACAAATTATTATATTGGGTAATGACGAGGAAGATTGTTAGAAAAAGTGCACCTACATTAGCGGGGAAAGTGGATAAGAAAATTGAGATCTACAAATATAATTTAGAAATCCATCTTCAGCACACCCAATTGAGATTGGAATCTTGACCCAAGTAATGTGAGCCTTACACCTTGAACTATGTGACCAGAACAAACACGTGTACAAAATAACGAGTAAAGCTATGTTGAAGTCACTTGGAATTGAACCTGGGTCACTTGTACATTGGTTGATCATTCAAACCCCTAAGCCATGTTGTGGCAAGGGGGACATTTCAGGCTCTGCCGTGGTCGAGAACGTTAATGTCACACCCGGAGTAACTTTATATAGGTGCTAGTATTTAGTCCTGTAGCGTAATTATTCATTAAGATAACTATAGAATAATTAATAGAGAGAATAGACTAATAAAGAGACATGTGGAATAAATGAGCATCGTGGCTTCCCAATGAACATCATAGCTAAGAGTGGGGCTTAATTTGGAAAGATTTGAAGGAAAGTTAAAACTGGTGGATAGGTCCTTATTGTTCTGTAAATATCTCCGACCCACAAGATTAGCGTATAACTGGTAGAGAGAGAAAAAGATTGAGGATTATTGGGAGGGTAAGTGAACAAATTATTTTACCTGCATATGTCTACTTGTCTTTCTTTTATTTTGAAGACTATTTATTTTACTTTTGTGAGAAGGCAAACAATGTTTTTTTTTACTTTATTATATATAGAAAGTAGTGTAATAGTAAACATTTCACTCTCCAAATTATGATGGGTCTTGAAGTTTTATGTGCCCCCGAATTCAAAAAATGAGTATCATATTTCTGTGTATTCTTAATGTGCGTAAATAAATCTAGCCCAATTTATCAAATCTATTTTGCAGCTCGCATACAAATTTATCTATATATATAAAATGCTCATCGCCCTATATCCCCACCCTCTGGACATGTAAACTTTAAATTTTGGGGGAAATATTCCTTTTAGGCCCTAAGAAATGGATATGGCGGTATTTTCCAAAATTCGACTTCTTTAAATTGAAAAAGAGGGGTTGAAAGTTTTTAAAATTCGCTGATGTATCTTTTGAACCAGAGGACATTGAGTTTTGAAATTTAAAATGATAGCTTTCTTTCTAAAATTTGGTGAAAGTTTTTTTAGGGTTCTTCAAATTTCATTCCCTAAGGGAGTGGAGGGGGGAAGAAAGGGGTATGAAATCACATGCCCTCTGAAGTCTTTGAAATTTGATATCTGGGAGTTGTTTGGGTCACAGAATACGAATATGATATTTTTGTGTGGCACACACAGCGGGTCCCAAGGTCTGCTGGGTGGGGGTTCAAACCTCCCTAATCTAAAATAAATTACTATTTATAACTGCGGTAGAAAATTAAACATGTCAGGAAGCTAACGGGACTAAATACAATTATAAAAGTCTGAACGTTTTGAACTTTTACGTTGGATCCCAGAAAATAGGGGAGGGGGGCTATAAACAGAAAAACAACCTTTTAGGTGTGGTGGAAAATTTAAACACATCAGTCAGGTAGAAGGACAACTCCAGATAATCCATAGCCAAATATGCCCTAAAATTTGAAATTTCTTAACTGTAGTAAATGGGGTTTAGGAGCTTACATTTTCTAAAACTAATAGAAACAAGTAATTCTCAGGGTGGTAGAAACCTGATATTCGGTATGAAAGTAAATAAAAGGACCTTGCCAAATATCTACAAGTGTCTGAACATTTAGAATTCTAAATGGGACCTTAGGAAATAGAGGAAAGAGGGGTATAGGATTTTAAAAAACCCATTTAGGTGTGATAGGTATATTTTAAATTTGGAAAGCAGGTAGGTCTATTAGTATTCCTCAAGATAGCCAAATAAATCTTCAAATTTGAAATTTCCAACTGGGTGTTTAAATGGTGAGGAAGGCGGAGGGTTGGGTGGAGGGGGGGGGGGCGCCTTAACATTTCCGAAACTATTACACTCAACTATTTCTTATGATTATTAATTTATAATTTGCGTAAAAAATATATTTAACCAAATTTGACGTATTAAAAATATGAATGATCTGATTGGGGGACGTCACAATACTATCTCAAAAGAACAAAAGCTATCTAGGACTAAACCCGTATAATTATTTACATCTATAAACTTAACGTTTGAAATTTGATTGTACCACTAAAATATATCACTACATTCAACATGGTAACTGGTGTGGAGTGATACATTTAACATGGGAACTGACATTCCCTTCAATCTAAACTTTAACTACAAAATAATCTTTTTTGTTTATTTACATCTATTAAAAAAATCGGAAGGGATCTCTAATATATAAAACAACTTTTAAAACAATTTTATTTAGGCAAGATAATAATTTTGGTTGAAATTTCATGGATAAAATAAAATATTTTAATTGGTAATTATTAACAATGGTATTATCTTAGGTAGGGTTTGTTAATATTTTTAAAAAACCACGTTCTTCACTTTTATTAATATAAAGAAAAAAGTCAGTGTCTATCACATTCACATGTATTTTTTGATATATTATTAATCTAAAAAGTTGTCAATATCAGCTAAAAACTATTTCGAACAACGTAATTTTTAGTAAAATATTACCTGCTTCAGTGGCCGCATGGTCTAAGGAGTCTTAAGGCATCACTCTTATGTTGGATTAAAGTTCCGATGGTTGGGATATCGAGGTTAAGATCCCGGTAGGGTGTAGTAAGGGTTGTTTTTCCAAAATTGTTTTCCATTCTCACTCGACGCAAATGCGGGCTACTTAGTTACTTGTTCTATGTCATTAGGAACTCGAAAGTTCATTGCCACACTCACAAAATAACGACACCTATCTCTATCTTGAGCTGGTTCTATCTACTCCCCTCATCACATTACAGGGTACATGTTATGTTACCTCCTCCACCCCCCTCATTACAGTACAGGGTACAGTTTATGTTACCTCCTCCACTCCCCTCATTTCAGTACAGGGTACAGTTTATGTTACCTCCTCCACTCCCCTCATTACAGTACAGGGTACAGGTTATGTTACCTCCTCCACTCCCCTCATTACAGTACAGGGTACAGTTTATGTTACCTCCTCCACTCCCCTCATTTCAGTACAGGGTACAGGTTATGTTACCTCCTCCACTCCCCTCATCACATTACAGGGTACATGTTATGTTACCTCCTCCACTCCCCTCATTACAGTACAGGGTACAGGTTACGTAACCTCCTCCAGTCCTCTCATTTCAGTACAGGGTACAGGTTATGTAACCTCCTCCACTCCCCTCATTACAGTACAGGGTACAGGTTATGTTACCTCCTCCACTCCCTGGTATCCTCATCCCTCTTTGGACCAAATAGCTTCCTAACATTCTTATTTTAGAACCCTCTAGATCTGTCTTCGTCATATAAAGCAAGAGACCACGTTTCACACACATAAAGAACAACCGTTAAAATTATTGTTGTATGTATTCTGAGTTTTACATTCCTGAGAAGTTGGAAAGATGTCAATAACTTTCTGGTTGAGAAATAGCATGATTTTACCAACTGGATTATTTTCCTAATGTCCAATACTATATCTTTATTGTTAGTCAAAATTGTTCCTAAATATTTAAACTCATTAACCATGTCAAATGATACGTTGTTCGAAATAATCTCTACATTATCGTCCCCAAGCTGTGTTCTTTGTTTGATATATACTTAGTGTTTTCAACGCTCACGTCTAAGCCTATTTCCTTAATAGACTCTAATAAAAGTTCTTCATTACTTTCAACACTTCTTTACTATTACCTAATAAATCTAAATCATAAGTTGTCAGTCTAGAGTGTTAAGTAGCTCCAGTTTATTACACATTGTGAGGATACAGAGCTAAGTTGTCAGTCTAGAGATGTTAAGTAGCTACAGTTTATTACATATTTAGTCCAGTCAACGAAGTAAAAATAAAAAATAAACTAGGAAAGTTTTGAAATTTGGCAGATATGTTTATTAAGGAGTACTTTCGAACATATTAAAAGTCCTGAAGGATCAGAAGTGAGCTAACGCCGCCATATTGGAAAATAATTACAGTTTTATAGTTTTTTGCTAATATCTCGTGAACTATTGAATGTTTGGGTGACCTGGCGGTCTAGGGGTAAGGTGTCAGACTTCTGTGCTGGAGGGTCCGGGGTTTAATCCTCGGTCCCAGAACAGATTTATCTGATTGCCAAACCCTTCCTTCACCTCTGACAAGACGTGTATTAATCACAACTTGTGAATGTGTGGAAATGTCAGGCCTCCACCGTGGTTCGAATCCCACGTTAAACTGTAGGTCCTCCATTTCATCTCGCAATCACCCTACCACTACACATTAGTATAAGTGCGTATAACCCGAACAGGTAGTAAGACGTGATACTAATAATAATAACTAACAATTTTATGGAAAAATTAGTTACTAGCAAGTGTTATGTGTAGAGCCCGGATTTTTATGTAGTAGTAATTTAATTTTATGGCTGCAAATTTCTGAAGGAGGTAATAGAAAAACACTTTTCTAAATATACCCACACATAGTTAAATTAAAATATTACAATACATGTCCAAATGAGGATTCAGGATTAGCACATTTCCTGTTTGGATGCACAGTGAATTACAAGGTGTTTTTTAATATTCTCTGAACTTAATGTTTGTCTTCTATCAGATAAAATGTGTTTATATGAGGAGAATCTTCCTATTACATCACAATAAGTCACGGGAGATTATTTAAATAAAGGAATTTTTCCTACAGAAATTCCTTCAGGTGGATCGACAACTTTACCACTTATCACTTTGAGCACACTCACAAATTTAAAGTACCCAGGGTTTTTGTTCAACACAGCCTGGAATTTTGCTTTAATGTTTATTCCTATGTCCCCTGGCACTGCACACATTTATTTTGTTACATTTTCAATTAAATTCATTTATCTTTGGAGAGAGATTCCTGATGATTCTAGCTGCTTGATGGCACTTGGTAACCAGCTGAAGTTGTTTTTGAAACAAACACAAGAAGAAGCTACTTTCGAGTCTTGAAAGGGATCCTGAGATTCACCTACGGAAATGGCTGATTCTGATTGGAACGTATTCACTACTAAATGGACTTCTTCGAAATGATCACATTAAAAGTCCACTGCTTCTATCCACGCATCCCACCTTGTAAAGGCACTTGTGGGAAATTATCTCTGTAAACCTTAATTATTTACTGTCCTTTCATGAATACTATTTTAGTTGTCGATAACAGCTTATTTACATTAGGAAAGTTACCGTGAATTTGTGTATTTTCTGAATGAATCATTATTTTATGTCTCATGATTTTATATAAAGTAGTTGTATTCTTTGTTAAGAATAAAGCACTACTAAATGTTATTTTTAAGGTATTTCTGAAAAAAAAAAGTGTTTTCGCGATTGACCTGGTATCGCGGCTGGTTAAAAGTGTTTATGATTGATTTGAGACGATATCAAACCTCGGTTGGAACCAAACTAAATAGCCTGGTATCAACCAATGAGCTGTGTGTACGCCAATTTCAAAACGTTGAGTTTAACTTTGTAGTCAATAGATTATAACGGTTACATGTAAATTAAAATCGACAGCAATTATTATCTACAAGTATATGACCGTAAATATCGTTTATTACTAATGAGTAAAAAAAAATCATATCGTTGCATTTAATAATATTTATACCCCAGGTTCTCCATAGTATTTTGTTAATTTTTTAAAACTAACATTTTGTATCTATTGTTATTTATTTGTGAAAGGTACTTAAAAACCGTTTAGTTTCGGCTACAGGAAATAAAGTTTTATATTATGATCTAATCCTACACATACTTCCGTGTTTTCTGTGGGTTATTTTTGGGACGATAAATTTAGCTTGATATGTTATGTAGGTATTAGGCCCTATCAAAAAATCACCAATCTAACATTTAATAATATCAAATAGGGCATTTTCCGTCGATTTTGAGCACATGTAGTTTTACATAAATTAATTTACCAGATGTTATATACCTACTCTACCCCAACCGCCATTTTTGTTTCCAGAAAACCACCCAAAGCCGTTTTGGAGCTCCGCTTTGGTCAGCACCATTTGTTCAATACCAAGATGTAACCAAGTCAATCGCAAAAACTAGCCTGTTGAGGATTGTTGAGTGAATTGGCTGTAATTTCCATGAGGAACAGCAGTGTGATAGCAGACAACAGCGGGCCCAGGAAGCGAAGGTGCTCACTTGAGCTCTGCTCAGCACCCATCTCACAGAGTGACCTACTTTCCACGAGCCGCGCCATTAGCCTCGTGATTCACGAGAGGTGAAACTTGACGCAACAGCGACCCAACTCCACAGCCACAAATACCAGCATTGGAGCTTATCGAGGAGCTTGTAGAGAGATGTCAGCAGGAGGGAGGGGGGGAGACCTTAGTGTCAGTCATATAACCGTGCACCACTTCTTACTTCCCACACTTGGAGAGAGAGGGGTAAACCATTTAGTGGGAACCACCCGCAGTAAACCTGTCCAAGATTTAAACTCCGACCTTTCCGGTACCAGAAGACCATTTGACACTTGTTCTGCGTGTACTCTGACAAATGTATATAATACACTCTGACTCTGAGTGCCATTATTCGGTTTCACTCGTGCACGTGTAGGTATTCCCGCTAAAGTTCGCACCTAGAAAGGAAGAGTGTAGCTACCAGATGGTCTGCGCGCGCAGCAATAACAACCTGGAGCTCGCTCGGACGTGACAAATAGCACGCTTTGTTCTAATGAATGTGTCGCACTCTACCTACCTTCACTACGGGGGAGGAGGGAGTGTACCTGCATTTGCGGGGTGGAAGAGTGGAAACTAGTGAGCTTTAAACTCTTTAAGTTACAAAACTATGATATTAACAATTAGAGCGCACTTACAAATATAAACTGCACTGACAAAAGTAGACTGAAAATCTTTAACGGTTAGTTAAATAAAATATTATTGGTTAATTAGTATTAGATATAACAGTAGGATTTGGTTAGTTCGAAAGATTGGATAATTCGAACCCACCATGATTTCCTAAAATCAATGATAAAAACTAGTATTTAATTCTAATTTTAGGAGTAAATATTTGTATAATTCAATGTTAATATTTTCAAGTTTGTAAGTATTCATTTCAAAGCTGAAAATGTCAAAGTTGGAGCTAGCCTAGTGACAAATACTAAATTAGAAAGAACCAGTAGAGAGCAGGTTTCCTGATAGAGGGGATTTGTTGATTTAAGTCCGCAATTCTCGTCTGATAATTTTTCCAGGTTAATATATTTTGTATTCGAATCCTTCTTAGATTATAAATATGTATTTATTGTTTATGTGTGTTTTATATAGCATATATAAAATGTGTGGTATTATATGTAGCATATTTTAAGGTGTTTGATCTATCGAGTAGTACCAGCTGCCTAGATACTCAGGAAAATTGTTAATTCGAATTTAAGATATTTCGAGTTTCTTATACCCCTTGGACTTCTAGTTAAAAGTTATATTGTATTAGATAAACTGTATTATATAATATTTAAAAATTTCAAAAATATATAATCATTGACCAATATTATAAGTTTTTTGTAAAATAATAAATATTATCTCTTAAGGGAGCTAAAAAAATTTCAGAAATATTCTTCAAAATATTAACTAAATGCCCTAAATATGGTTTAAGTTTGGCAATCACTCGCTACAAGTTTCCAGCGTTGCAGGGTCAAGTCTGTTAGTGTCTTAAAATATATATTTGTAAGTTGTAAATAGCAGTTGCCCGTGACTTCGCTGGCATTAAACAATGCTTCAACCAACACACTTGACAACTTCAAATGACAGAAAACAGTCAAAATTATTCGATAGCAGTGTTTAATGAGCGTACAAAGATTCACGAAGAAGTTCATTACCATCCCCTCCCCATCCACACACCAACTTATATCACGTGCCTTCAATACCAGCCGCGACCAATGTTCACTGCCTACACTACTTCACTCCTTGGTTTGATATCGAGATGGAATACATCTTACCACGGTTCCCTGAGAACTAAGGAGTACAACAGAAGAATATTATTGTCGTTTGTACTACCCAGAAAAAAGGAAAACGTCATCAAATTTGAATACACACACAAACCTTAAAGAGTCCTATTAAATTATAGATCTACTATCCTAGAAATAAAAATGAAGTATTTTGAAAAAGGCACGCTATATTAAGCACCCTATCACATCAAATATCTTTTGAAGTTGATTTAGTACCAAAAAACAAAACTAAATAAACAAAATCCACACGCAACAGCATAAAACGACTGAAAAAATACCTAAATATTAAGACACGAATGCAAGTACACTAAAAGAGGCTCTCTAATGATGAGGCATTTACAAACAATATTTTAAACTTACTATTAAAGAAATAAAACAAAAGCCTAATTTATACCCAAAATCATAAATTAACTAAATTTAAGAAGCAAATTCAAGCACAATAAAATTGACTCTCTTACGTGAAGACACAGACATATGCATTGTTTACTATTAGTTCGGTAAGGGCTGCACATGAATGTAAACCTAGCCCTACTATGTAAGTCAAAGATCAAACGACAGGACACAGTTTACTTATGTGTATTTTTTATTTGTGAAACAAACACTATCTGTCTTCTAATATGAATGCATAAAATGACTGAAAAAATATATCCAAAGTACTCGTTGCCAAGAAGATTTATAATCGGTTTGTTGATATTTCAAAAACACTTGTTGCCAAGGAGATTTATAATCGGTTTGTTGATATTTCAAAAACACTTGTTGCCAAGGAGATTTATAATCGGTTTGTTGATATTTCAAAAACACTCGTTGCCAAGAAGATTTATAATCGGTTTGTTGATATTTCAAAAACACTCGTTGCCAAGGAGATTTATAATCGGTTTGTTGATATTTCAAAAACACTTGTTGCCAAGGAGATTTATAATCGGTTTGTTGATATTTCAAAAACACTCGTTGCCAAGAAGATTTATAATCGGTTCGTTGATATTTCCAAAACACTCGTTGCCAAGAAGATTTATAATCGATTCGTTGATATTTCAAAAACACTCGTTGTCAAGAAGATTTATAATCGGTTTGTTGATATTTACAAAACACTCGTTGCCAAGGAGATTTATAATCGGTTTGTTGATATTTCAAAAACACTCGTTGCCAAGGAGATTTATAATCGGTTTGTTGATATTTCAAAAACACTCGTTGCCAAGAAGATTTATAATCGGTTTGTTGATATTTACAAAAACACTCGTTGTCAAGAAGATTTATAATCGGTTTGTTGATATTTCAAAAACACTCGTTGTCAAGGAGATTTATAATCGGTTCGTTGATATTTCAAAAACACTTGTTGCCAAGGAGATTTATAATCGGTTTGTTGATATTTCAAAAACTCTCGTTGCCAAGAAGATTTATAATCGGTTTGTTGATATTTCAAAAACACTCGTTGTCAAGGAGATTTATAATCGGTTTGTTGATATTTCAAAAACACTCGTTGCCAAGAAGATTTATAATCGGTTTGTTGATATTTCAAAAACACTCACTGCTTAGGAGACTTAACAAGAATATTTATAAATAAAAAGTTAATATATTTAAATTGTTACAAACTTAAAACGCAAATGTAGCTGTACTAACAGTGAGTTATTTCGATACTGCTTCACTCGCTGATGAGCTAGTGTGATGGTAGGTATATTGCTTACCCCGTATTCTTATATATAAGGAGTACAATATAAGTGCCATCTCGATTCGATGAGTACTGTTTGAGCTTACTGGAAACAAACAAGTGGAGTCGACCGTACAGACAGACAGACAGATCTACACTTTTATTATATGTATACATATTAAGTTCAATAAACATACATTTATTAAAACATCTATAAACTCATTGCACACCGACTGAAAACAATTATGTATGTGAGATAGCACATATGAGTATTCCAAGCAAAGTTTTTGGGAGAGCCTTCATTTAGAGGGTGCATGAAAAAACTGCGGACAATATTTGGGATGTGCAATGTGGGAGGGATGATGATCTATTTAACCTCTTTTCTCGAAGGCTCCAAACAGATTCTACTGCTACTAGTGTCGACAAGCTTTATATCACGCTTATGGCAGGTTGTCCTACAGCCCTAGCGGCCTCCAATGACGCTCAATCATCACACGCCATTCTGCCAGCTCCACCACAGGTTACTATAGAGGTGTTGCCTTGGTCGCTTGCGCACTGCGTCATTCATAGCTCAACCGCCATCCCGTTTGCCTGAACAGTACACACAGTATTATATGTATTGTGCTGCTTGCTAGTTTATATGCGTGAGTTTCCTTCATTGGGCGCGGGAGGGTACCTATTATAGAAATAAAATAACTTAAAAAAAACTCAAAACATTTAATTACTAACCTTATTATAAGGAACTTGGTTTAGGATTGTGAAAATGGATATTAAATCTGTTTTATTTTTAAAACAAAGTTTCTAATTAAACAAGATTATGAATGAAGTTATCCGGGGAAAAGTGGAGGTACAGGAGGTACATGAGATAGTGGAGGAAGCAAGACTGAGATGGTAATCATGATAAAAAAGGAAACAATATCAAAGAGAATGATGGATATGGAGTATGTGGGGGAAAAGACCGCAAAGAAGTTTAAGAAAGAGATGAGAGGAGCAGATAACATAAAGTGTGCACGTGCAAGGAGAAGTATGGAAGCAATCAAAGTAGGAATAATGGTGGAAAGATAGAGGAAGATGGAGGCATTTTACTAAACTGACTGGGCCATGGGTTGGAAACAGTTGATGACTATGATGTCTTCAAAGTGTCCACAGTTTTGTTCTATATTCTGTTGTAGTTGTTGAACAAAGCTGTTCTCTATTTTTTGTAGCATTTCTGGTGAGATACCAGATTTTCTTTCAGCTTCAACTTGAACTTCATGACGTTGACAATATTTTACTTCAACCTGATGGTGCCACTGCCTATACTGCAAGACAGAGCATGGCAACTCAACTATACGTGAAGTGTTGAGGGTATCTTTATCGCCTAGTTTGGTGAAGTGCAATGACCTGCAAGATCCCCTTAGTTGTCATATTCTGACTTTTTCTTGTGGAGGTATCTTAAATAAAGTGCGTACGCTCAGCGCTACACATCGACTAAAGAGATGAGGTTAGAATTATAGAGGAAATTGGAGGTATCACACCATAAATACTGTAATAAAAGTAAATAATAGCTTTTTTCACGATTACAAGAAAGTAAAGAAAAAAAGTTGTGGACACCTTGAAGATATTTTATTCAAAACAAATTGAATTTCCATTTTTATAATCCAATAATAGAAGCAGTATATTTACGTAGACTTTGAAAAAAACTGATTAAGAATATTTTTAATTCCCTCACAGATAAACTGTATGAAATCTGTTACACCGTGAAAGTCTGAGTGAGGAACTTAAGAAGAGGAAATGTAGTTATATGGAACTAACTGAGAACTTCCATTTATAAAACGTTATTTTCTTATCCAGCTATACAAGTAGAGAACATTTATTGTTTTGCTGATGCACCACATGTTCTGAAGCTAAAAAGGAACTGGCTTGTAGTAATTTGAGAGGGGATAGAATATTCACTAAGCGTCTAGAGAACAAAAGTAACATGAAACTCCATTGGATTGCTAAGAAGTATATCAGAAACTATCCAAGATGTCAAGATGTGTGTTTCATTGACTGTAAAAAGAAATTTGATCAAGTAAATTGTAAGAAACTGATGAAGATTCTCAAGGATATAGGAACAGGAGGTAGAATATTAATATAAAACATGTACAAAAAGCAAAAGTGTAAAAGTAAGATTGTATAAAGAGGATAATAATAGCTTGGAGATAGGAAGAAGCGCGAGGAAAATGTGTTGCTTATCAGTTATCATCAATAATTTTCAACCAGTACGGAGGATGGCTTGCTAAGGAAGCTTTGGAAGAATCTGGAGACTTTAAAATAGGACATGGAAATACGCATATGTGAATATTACCGAAGGAGGAATAAGAGCTTCAATATGTGATGAAAAAATTAGTTGAAACTGGAAGAGAGTATGAAATGTAAATCTAGAAGACCTAAATAGTGAGAATATCCAAGAGAGAACTTAACATGTTAGGGGGAAAGTGACAGCTGGAGAATGTGACACATTTCAAATATCTAGCAACCTTAATTATGACAGATTCGCAGTCTACACGGGAGGTTAAGTAATAAATAGCAAAGGCTAAGACTGCTTTTGACAAGAAGATGATGCTACAGTAGATGGGATGGCCACCCAGCCCAGCTCGAGGATTGGTCGATATAAATAACTCTGGCCTCTGATTGGTTGGTATAATT
>CABFWB010008914.1:1921-15416 GCA_902151455.1 Timema bartmani
GGCACATTTCAACAGTTATTTCTCAAATTCTACCTAAGCGATTTTTATTATTATTATTATTATTATTTTTAAATTAGGGACATTTACTTCGAGAACTATATTATCAAAGTTTACAAACTTTGTAGGCCTAACCGTGTAAATGATCGCTCCTCCTAGACACAGGATCTGTGGTAAATGATCGCTCCTCCAAGACACAGGACCTGTGGTGAATGATCGCTCCTCCAAGACACAGGATTTGTGGTAAATGATCGCTCCTCCAAGACACAGGATCTGTGGTAAATGATCGCTCCTCCAAGATACAGGATCTGTGGTGAATGATCGCTCCTCCTAGACACAGGTTCTGTGGTAAATGATCGCTCCTCCTAGACACAGGATCTGTGGTAAATGATCGCTCCTCCAAGACACAGGATCTGTGGTGAATGATCGCTCCTCCAAGACACAGGATCTGCGGTGAATCCCAGCGTAAGTGCAGACGTTCAGCTCTAACGCAATATTTAACTCTACGACGCGGTATTTCAAAATACAACCCACGCCAAAATAGAGCAGAAATATTCTAACAAGAGCTCTTTTTTCCTAACAACCCTCTAGTTTGAGTTTTAACAAATGTGCGAGAATGTGACATTAGCTCATGCTCAGTGTCGTGTCGTGAAGTGTTGCCAGGGTAAGCAGCGTTAGTCTAAACTGTACCTGTGAATTGTTCACACATCTCAGTAGAACACTCATTGGTCAGGTATTGAAGGGAATACATTCCCATGTGAGGCATGTAAAGCAGAGCATAGGAATTATTATTATTATTATTATTACCGCGTCTTACTACCCGTTCGGGTTATAGGCACTTACGCTAATGTGTAAATGGGAGGGTTATTGTGAGATGAAATGGAGGACCTACAGTTTAACGTGGGATCCGAACCACGGTGGAGGCCTGACATTCCACACATTCACAATACACGTCTTGTCAGTGGTGAAGGAAGGGTTTGGCAATCAGATAAATCTGTGCCGGGACCGAGGATTGAACCCCGGACCCAGCATAGGAATGATTGGTCAAATGGGGACAGAGTGGGGGAGAACATAACGGAGGTACAGTTTTAACAAGCTCTGCTTCCCCTGGCAATATTCCACGACACGCCACTGCTCAACGACTCTTCAAACATATTAACGGAGATATGAGACCAGTCTTGGTGGAAAAGGGCTCTAGATTTAAACCTCCTCTAGCAAATACAGTCAGTAACTGACAGGCTCACAACATAGACCTGTTAAGATATTTGAGAACTAGAAGCGAGATTTCCTCTCTACCTTGAGATTAGAAGTTTCGTAGTTATATTTCCCCTCTTTCTTAATAATATGAAAAAAAAAAAAAATTGTTGTAGGTGAAGGGCTAAAAGGAGTATAAGTTTGTACAGGATATAAAAGTAGTTCCAATAAGGACACAGGCCAGTTTAGCCGTGGTCCCCGGCAGCGATTGGTATTTTCTCGCTGACCTATGCTGCCGCCTTAAGACCTTTTTTAGTGACCTCAACCACTCATCTATATCATCAGGAACCCTTGTCATAGTAACGTAGGCCTACAGTACATACATTCACGGGGTAGGGTGGGTTGCATTAAAGAGATTGTGGCTTCGATATTGAAAGTTTGTAAACTTTGATGAGATAGTTCCCGAAGTAAATGTCCCTAATTTAAAAATAATAATAATAATAATAAAAATCGCTTAGGTAGAATTTGAGAAATAACTGTTGAAATGTACTGTATTCTTTTCAAATTTCGGTTTCCTCTTTGAATAGGACTATTTTTAAAGTTTGAACTTTGTAGGTAATATAAGATATTTTTTTTAGAAAAAAAAAAGAAAGAAATGATGAACATTGTTTGAGTAAAACTCCAGGGAAGCACCCACCTCACGTTTTAAAATAAAATATAAACAATAACTAAATTCGTGTCTGTCTTGGATAATCATTTAGAAATATGTGAAATATACCAAAATTAGCAAGTTTTAATTTACTTATCAAATACAATTTATTAAATCACTAGCTGTTACCCGTCGCGGCTTCACCCGACGAAAAGTTTAAACATTAATATTGTAAAATTAATGTAAAACCAAAGGTTGATAATAGTCCTATATGCTATTCCAGGACATACTCTACCTACCTACCTACCTACCTACAAAGTTTCATTCGAATCTGTTCAGTAGTTTTGACGTGATTGAGCAACAAACATCCAAACACACAAACTTTCGCATTTAGAGTATTAGTAAGATTTTAAAATCTTAGAACGTCATCTGATTGATTTGTGGCATGAACTTAATCAGTGAATAAATATATTGAAATAGGATGGACGAAATATAATTTAGTGAAATGCAATAAGTTTTTGGAATTCATTAAAGATGATTTCTTAGTAACAATTAAATGTTAAATTTGGTTTCCATCTTTGATGGTAAGAACCTAAGATGGAGTTGTAAAGTATGCGAGAAAAGATTACTGTTTTTGCAGTTTTTATAGCAAAACTTTTTTTGGTCAAAATAAATAAAATATTGCTTCAATAGAAATATAAGAATTTTTATTTACTTCACCCGGTGATATCAACAATTGTTGAATATCTGTCGAGGGGGTGTCCTGGAATTTAATGTTGTCATATAATGCCGCTATGCTCATGACAGATATTCAACAACTGTTGATATCACCACGTAAAGACAATAAAACTTCTGTATTTCCACTGGAGAAATATTTAATTTATTTTAACCAAAAAAATGTTTTGCTATAAAAACTGCAAAACCAGTGATCTTTCCTCATATCTCCTACAACTCCAACTTAAGTGGATATTCCTGCAAAATAAAACAACATTTTTAAAAAAATTTTAATCAGGGATAAAAACAAAAACACGTTTATAGAAACTTAACATTTATTTGTTGGGACCAGAATAAAAATAAAATGTTGTTAATTTATGCTCTCGACAAACAATAATTACAAATGATTACCAGTATACACTAATTTTTTTTAACAAAACTGCTGAAATTATTTACTCTTGTTTTATTTTTTATTCTATACTTAATTAGTAGAATACTAAATAACTATTTTCTTTACTGCAGACTATTTTATATCATTATAAATTGTTTAAATGTGGGTAGTCAATGTGTAATTAATTTAAAGTGAGAAGATAAATAATATATTAAAACAATAACTGAGATACAGTCCAATTTTCATAGAAAGAGTATTTTAGAAAATACAAACATTAGGCCTATTTGTTTACGGTCAACATTGATAACATTTCACTATACTATTATTATTATTATTATTATTATTATTATTTTACATGTAGGCCTATTGATAATATATTACTCAAAATTTATAGCTGCATATCACATGACTTGACGTATGAATATACGAAAGTAGATCTAGTTGCTTTTCTAGCTGTCAGATAAGGCTCTTCCTATGAAGATTGAATGGTAGTTGAGAAGTGAATACGTGTTATATAATTATTAAAGCTTTTAATGATTGCTCGATGGAAATGGTTGGTCCGAGGGACATCCCTTCACAAGGATAACCTAAATATAATTTAAATGTAACACCTAGACATTGGAATAGAACCCGGGATACTTGTGTTAGGGCCCCGGATTCGATTCCCGTGTCCAATTGTCATTTTTTAACTATATTTATCGGCCCACAATACGAACTGGTAGTAAGACGCGCTGATAATATAGGCTACATACTTACTATAATTTTTAATAATCAGTTAATTTTAGAAAATAATTCATAAACTTCCTTTATACTCAACAAACTATTATTTTTAAAACAAAATGTTTATTTAATCGTATTTAATTAATAAGCCGAAAAACATACGCGTACCCCAATACCTTTAACAAATTATTTGTAATTATAATATTAAAGGTGGAAATTAGTTTTGGCTACGGGGACACCCGTCAATGAAATAAAATAGAAAAAATAATACCTGACAACTGGAATCGAACCCGGAACCATTATATTAGCCTGCCAATACACTATGAACATCTAATAAAACAACGGTGCCCTGAACCAAAGGTCTTTGGTTCATTTCCCGCTTCAACATCATCATATTCGGGTGTTTGTATGAATCTGCCTTTGATGAAGCCTCCGGGTTTGAACCCCGGTTGTCTTGTTATAGCTAGTAGTTCCCAGACGCTGAGGGCCCAGTTTGAGTGGTGACAGGTGCTAGACCAGCGGTCCGGCAGGCAGGTATAATGTCGGCCACAGAGCTCGACCTGACCGGTATATATCGAGACCTGTTTCCCCTGGACTCGATACCTGCCTGTGGGCCACTTGGGTAATTAGGGGGGTGAAGGGGTAGGGAAGAGAAAAATATAAGATTAGGAACTCAATATTAGGCCCTAATGAAGGCCTGGGTAGTTTTTATTTGGCTGAAGGAATCTAATTGAGAGTTTAAATATAATAACGGGCCGACAAACAAAATACAATTTTTCCGTGGATGCAATTTATTAGATAGGCTATTTAGAAAATAACATAAAAAACAATATTAGGCCTATGTATAAAAAAAATTGTTATAGACAAAATATAGTATGATTTTGGTAGGAAGAGCAGTAGAAGTTAGTTACTAAAGTTACTAAATCTATGTTAATATATTCATACATAAAGTCATGTCATCTGCAGATGTTACTTTTGATAAATACTATCAATACCTATCAGATAACAATAATAATAATATAAGAAAATGTTGTCAATGTTGGCCACAAAGAAATATGTTTTGATTTTCTCTACTGTTCTTCCAACCAAAATCAGGCTATAAAAGTGTAAGACAATATAAAAATGATGAGTTATGGATTTTACAATAAAACTTAACCTAATGAGATGAATGCAATTTATCATGTCTTTAACGTCAGGTGTAAATTTAGTAGCTGAGATTTTTTTTTTTTAAACTGCGTGTAAATGTTCCTCGGTAACGTTTGAGTTGTTATTTAGATTATATAAAATGTCTGTTGCTATAAATAGGTTGATCCACGAATTACTAACATTTCTAGATCCAAATATCGAATGTTTGCGAATTTGTTGAAGTCGAGATAATTGTAAAATGTACTGTAAATATTTATTCGGGACGTTGTAATTCTATTAGTGCTGTATTACACTACAGGTCTATCGTCACGAGTTGAAGTTTGTTCTTGTTGATTTGCGTTGAATAAACATTGTATACACTTCTATAAGAATAGATGTCATAATTCTGGTATTTTAACCCTTAATTTTGTTTTCGTAGATAGATAACTTACGGGCCACGTAGATATATAGCTTACGGACCATATATATATATATATAGCTTACGAACCATATAGATAGATAGATTACGGACCATATATATATATATATATATATATAGCTTACGAACCATATAGATAGATAGCTTACGGACCATATTGGCTATATATATAGCTTACGGACCATATAGATATATATCTTACGAACCATATACATAGATAGCTTACGGGCCACGTAGATAGATAGCTTACGGACCACGTAGATAGATAGCTTACGGACCATATATATATAGCTTACGGACCACGTTGATAGATAGCTTACGGACCATATAGATATATAGCTTACGAACCATTTAGATAGATAGCTTACGGACCATGCAGATAGATATCTTACGGACCACGTAGATAGATAGCTTACGGGCCACGTAGAGATACGTAATTGTCTGCCATTTCCCCAGAGCTGCTCTAGTGTGAAAATATCTGTTGTTGAACATAGTCAATACGTAATCACCTTTTGGCTAGGTTCTAATTATTACCTCGCAATTAAAATACATTCAAAAAATGAACGTATCAGTGGCCGCGCAGTCTAACGTGCCTTTCTCGTGTTGAGCTGAATTGCCACTAGACAGGGAGGTCGGAGTTCGAACACCCAGTAGAGTGCACTTAGAGTGATTTCTACTAATTGATTTTCCACTACGCCTCCACACTGGTATATTTATTAACAAATTTATATAAGCCTTCCTATTTCATTAACGTAATTAATGTATACTTGGACTCTGAGGAAGATGGAAAATCAATACTTGGAGAGGTTTGAAATGTGGTCCTGGAGAAGACTTGAGAAGATCATGTGGACAGACAGACAGACAGACAGACAGGTGGACAAATGAAGAGTGGGTGAGAATAGAACCATTTTGGATGTGATTCTTCGGTACATCCTCAGGAGGAACTGTCTTCTGTACGACGTCATAGAAGGAAAGGTTGAGGGAATGAGGAGCTTTGGAAGGAGGAGGATTCAAATATTGGATGACTCGAAGGAAAGAAGAACATTCTGGGAGCTGAAGGAGGAGGCAGAGGACAGGGTGAATTGGTGGTCTAAGTTCACTGACAAAAGGAATAGACCTGTCGTAAGACAGAACACTTAATAATGATAGGTAATAATAATATAGCCCAAATAAATAGTCGCAAGTGTGGCCTATAGATCTGTCAGTTACATTGTGACCATTTTGTTAAGGGGGTGTAGTGCTTGTCTGTTTACCCAATAAAGTGTCCAGCTTTCGATTTCTGGTACGACCTAAATTTTTATGGTTGGTGAAATAGTGGGTTTTTTTTTCATAGTGGTCAGGGGACTGGATGATGTGTTTGTTAGGCCTATATAATCTATATCTAAATAATATATAATCAATTGGTTCATAAAATACACGTTAAATATGAAGCCATTTATAAAAAATATATATGTTATATGGGTAGATTAGTGGTTCAGTATGTCCTGAAAATATGGGAAGATTTATAATTAAGTCCACAAATATTACACGTGCAAAAATATATTTTTCGGGTTAATCTTAATCTACTCTTTCTACAGTAGAGTTTTAATTAAAAGAAAGTGTTTTTTTAGTGATTTAGGCCTAGGTTTTACTTTTATGGAAATAGACGTGAGGAAAAGGCCAGTGTTTTTGCACTTTTTATAGAAACAGTGTTTTTCGGTCAAATACATCAAATATTTATTTAGTAGATAGGTTTGGTTTAAGTTTCTACACTTGGTGATATCAACAGTTGTTGAATATCTGTCGTGAACAGGATGGACTTTGAACAGGACTTTTTTGAATTAATAGAGAACTTTGTCATTAAATTCCAGGACACCCTCAACAGATATTCAACAACTGTTGATATCACCAAGTGAAGAAAATTAAACTCTCTATGTTCTTACTGGAGTGGCATTTGATTTATTCCACCAAAAATTATTTTTGCTCTAAGAACAGCAATAATACATCCCTTATCTCGCCATCTCTACATCCCCACCCTAACTAAACTCATTAATACCTTTCCTTACCTGGTTGATGCAGAATATATGGGACGCATAAAATAGTTCCGTCCTGTTAAAAAGGTTTATACAATCGAATTGAATTATTTATAGACTAATATCGTCGTATTTGAACACGATTTTCTTTCAACCATACTAGACCGGTTCCAAAGTTTTTTTTCAAAGGACTTAATTAAATTAGCTCTTTTGTATATTATTGTTTTCATTGGCTTGGGATTACTATTTATTTACTGTTCCAAAATTTACTTGTGACGGCCATATAATAAATCATTTTATTTACCTCATATTTTAGTGGAGTTTGTTTTCTAATTAACGTAGGCTACATAATACAGCCAGAAAATTACAAGTTGTCTTTTAATCTGAATTATTAAACGACTATTGTTCAAATTTAATAATAATAATAATTGTAGGATATATTGTTCCTTTCTTTATACTATCTTGAGCCTATCTTTAAATGTAGGCTCTTAAAACATAACGAATATGGCTTAAAATGAAACCAACATAAAAGTCAGAAGTATTTTGAGAATGTTTTTTTTTAAACATTCTTGAAACTAGACGTCCATGCCAATAAATAATGTCGTTAGGCCTACACAGAGAAAACATTTCAAGCAGGAACTCATCAATGGAGACTGTATGGAGGAACTCATCAAGATTCATTAATAATTTATTAATACATCTTTTTATTATTTGATGGGCTTGAAAAATACGTAAATTGAGTCATTAAAACAACTCGTAAAATGATGTATTTTACAAAACGCTACACAGAATATTATTATAATTTAGAAACATAATTTCTCCACGCTGTAAATGATGTATTATACATTTTACGACTTGTTTGTATGAATTCCATATCATTTTCTCTATGCATTGTGTAGCTCGAGTTCATAAATAAGACACGAAGAAACTAATTAGTTAACAACCTCTTTGCTCAGTAACTAGAATCTACGTCCGGCTAAACATAACACGTAAGATTGTTTGCAAATCTAACAACGTAATAATGGCATTAAGTTATTGTAGTTTCACTTGCAGTGACAACTTAGGATTAAAACCTTACAAGAGTGTTTGGAATCATTTTTAACATTAGATTTTTTTGTTAGTTTGGAAAACAATAATAGGCCCTATTTCCAATATCAATAAACTATTATTCTAAAATAAACATTCTTTAACATTTTCATTGTTTAAAGACTTGTTGAGTCAAGTTTATTGTAATATTACTAATACACCATTCAAACTTTCATAAATATTGTACCATCTTATATTTAGAAAGATTTCCCAAAAATGTTTAGTCTAGAACGAATTGTTTTAAACTAAGGGGCACGCATGGTTTCCCAGCAAACAAATAAATGTGTGAAACCATTTTAATAGGTGGGCTAACTCGCTTGAACGCCATTAAAATACGTCAATTCGTTGATAATAGACCTAACGGGGCTTATTATGAATAATAATAGCTCAGAGTAGGACAATATAAACACTGTTTGATTTAGCTATTGTTGTTTTTAAACAATTGTAGCGATTGTTACCATGTTTTATTGTTGTTAATATGTCCACCTTGTCATTCTGCTCCGTCTCAAACAGACACGAGTTAATAATAATATTGAGTGAGATACACATTTTATTGTTGCAATCAACAATGACAGAATGTTACTATATTACCAGTGTTAGTGTATACGGTATGTATTAATAATATATATCGAAATCTATAGTTGTAGATCACATGACTTGACGTATGAATACGTTAGAGTTGATCTAGTCACTTTTCTATCTGACAGAAAAGATTTGTACAGCAAAAATAACACGAATTCACCCTATTTGTTTAGGAAGAACTTTTTTTGCATTTAATTTGAGGAATCAAGAACAAAATATCAATGTCCCAAAGGACAGTATTAATTAGTCTACTAATTAGCCTATTACTCTCGTCAGTTGAATGAGTTGAGGGCCCTCTGAAGGCCGTCTATCTCTATAGGCCTATCTCAAACATATAAATTGACTGTTCACTCGAATCATTTGGCTTAAAAGGTCGGTTGGAAGAAAAAAGCGACTTAAAGTGAGTATTTTTAACAGGTTTTATAACATAAAAAATTTTGGATCAAAATAAATAAAATATTGCTTAAGAAGATACGTTAACATGATGGCCACTGATCGGGGAAACCGGGAATTTTGCTTGAATTTTTTCTGTCTGTTGAGAATTTAAAGACAAAGACCAATCCAAAGAGCTTCTATGCGTGCCCAAATTTTGAAATGTTTGCTGGAGATGGACCATTCTGAACAGCTCAGAGGTGTACCCAAATTTTGAAAATTTGCTAGAGATGGACCATTCTGAACAGCTCAGAGGTGTATCCAAATTTTGAAAATTTGCTAGGGATGGACCATTCTGAACAGCTCAGAGGTGTATCCAAATTTTGAAAATTTGCTAGGGATGGACCATTCTGAACAGTTCAGAGGTGTATCCAAATTTTGAAAATTTGCTGGAGATGGACCATTCTGAACAGCTCAGAGGTGTACCCGAATTTTGAAAATTTGCTAGGGATGGACCATTCTGAACAGCTCAGAAGTGTACCCGAATTTTGAAAATTTGCTGGAGATGGAACCATTCTGAACAGCTCAGAGGTGTACCCAAATTTTGAAAATTTACTAGGGATGGACCGTGAAGAAATACTGGATACAGCAAAAACACATGAATCCAGTTTTTTCTATCCGTTGTAGAGAATTGAATCTATGGAGGGAATTCTTGATACCAAAGTCCGAAAGATTGGATACAGATTTGCGTCCATAGTTTCCAAATATTGGGTGCCTTTTGAAAACAGTTTGTGTGATACCAGTTAGTCTACTACTTCAACAGGAGGACGATATTTTAGTTCGTTGAATAGAACTAATACCAACTTGAGATCAACAACAGGACAGAAAACAATCAATGGTTTGGCCATTCCTCAGTATAAATAACAATATTGGTATAGTCCCTGAAGAGGATGTAAATAATATTCTCCAGAAAACATCAGCGGAAACTCACAAAACTTTTATTATGTTCTCTTCTCTCCTCTCAAAGAACTGGATATTAAGTCGGGTAGTAACTTTTAATAAAACAAAAGGTTCCTTGTCGTTTATACTGAGATATTTAATTAGTTATAATTGGTGCAACTGAAAAGAAAATATTAGAAATATTTGTAACGCGGCGCTACAAAAGAATGTTGATGGAGATGGTATCAAATACAAGAAGTGCTAAGAGAAGCAAATAAAGAATGAAGACTTTTGAAAGGTGTACAGCAAAGAGAAGTTAACATGGTAGGGCATTTACTGAGACATTATAGTTTGACGAAGATAGATATAGAAGGGAGATATTCAAGAGGGAGACCAGGATTGGAGAACATGAATCAGAAAATGTTGGTAGAAGAAGGTACAAAACAAAGATGTGCAAAATTTGGCCCAGGACGGACAAAAGTGGAGGGCTATACAGCAAACCAATTGCAAGATTGATGGCCTGATGAATTAATTAGTTATCAACCGACTCGCAAACGCTTTTATGTAACCTACTGTAGCTTTATATTTATTTTAAAAAAATTAAATTTTCATACAGAGATATAATTTTTTTTATTTGAGAAGAATGTAAGGTAGCAATATAATAATTTTTATCTTGGTGCCCCCGTAATATTTGTCTGTATCCGCCACTGGGGATGAGTAAGGTATCATTTAGAGAAAATGTGCAGGTATTTGTACAGAGAATGGGGAGACCATTTAAGAAAAATCACCCTCAGTAGATCCGAACGGGATTCGAACCCCAACCTATCGTTGTCAAACCGTACTATATAAGCCTGACACTTGAGACTGCGTGCCCATTAGGCCCGGGTAGTAAGAAGCCTATAAGTACAGCTTATCTTCTTGGCTGTGACTTGAACCGGGAGAAACAGCTGGAATAGTCGAGCAGACAGTAGGAGAACAAACAGGGGAGCAGGAGAATACATATGACAATACAAAGTTTGTTGTAAATGACATCATCCTATCCACAAACATCCATTCTATGCTCCTATAGAAAGACTGCAGTTACCTTTCGTTTCCCGGCCATTTAGCTCTTAATGATCAACAGAAATATGTTGAGCGTTGTACTTTTCAGAGAAGAGAGTGTCAACTTTTATCTGATGTTTACAAGTCTATTTAGGCTACGGTCCATCTACGGTAGGAGGGTAGGTAAGTTACAGCTGGAGGAAGGTTCTTTATTGCGAAACATTGGCTGGAAATATGTCTATTAGAATCGTTTGATAACACTTTATTTATTGATAGGTCCAATATTCCAGAATACAGAATTAATTAGCGAATATTAATTATTTCTCAATAGGTTGACATCAGTCACTTTGTCAAGGTTTGCAACCAGAAGCCTGCTAGCTGTCACAGTCCCACAGTAGATGAGCTATCTGTATAGTCATAGAAAATAGTTTACTTACATTCTACAGTCTTACTATGACAGCATTTCCTTACTTTCTACAGTCTACTATGACAGCATTTCCTTACATTCTACAGTCTTACTATGACAGCATTTCCTTACATTCTACAGTCTTACTATGACAGCATTTCCTTACATTCTACAGTCAAGAGATAACCTTTGATTTTTTTTAAATCACAACTTGCTTGTTCAGTTCAGTGTCGTGTAGTGTCACCAGGGTAAGCAGAGCTTGTTACAACTGTACCTGTGATATGTTCTCTCCCATTTGACCAATCATACATAGACTCTGCTCTACACACCTCACATGGGAATGTTGATACCTGACCAATGAGTGATGAGAACAATTCACAGGTACCCTGTCAACACTTCACAGCACTATGTAGGCTACATGTCAGGCCTAACAGGTAAAGTGTATGGAGTAGTTATAGGCCTATACTAAATACATATTTTACATTTATTTAAGCTATTTAACGTTCACTTTCTGAATCGACTGATTATATCAGTGCACGAGAATTTCTATGTGCAAGAGCGTAAGGTCCTACCAAATTTGGAATGAAAGGTATTTCCACATACCTTCCAGGATTCTTTGACAAGCCACAATCGACACGGGACTTTACTTTCCCTCCGAAGGAAGTTGTGTTACGAATTTTTTATCGCTCAAGAAAAATCTGTGTACCCCGGCTGGGTTTGAACCCACGAATATCGGGTTCTCCGGCGAGCACTTTACCCCAAGACCACGGAGGTCGACAGATATAGGCTACTAACAAGCTCCTGGGAAGAAATATAGGCCTATATAAGACACAAATGAGTGTGGCTCAGCCAACATCGTAGAGATCCTGCACAGACTACGAACCACGTGGCTTGGCCTATAAATAGGATTTGAAAGTGAATTTAGTGACTTTCTGAACAGTCGGAACAGGGTTTGGCCTATGGCCGCCCCCACTTATAATTTTATAGACCTATTAAATTTGTTTGAATATATTTTATAAACTTTAGCGGCTAGTTTTATTACCCACGACGTAGTCAACTTGGAGAGTTCGAAGATATGTTACATCTCAGCTTGACGCGACTAAGCAGGCTCCTCTAAGCACTATCACACTTAGACACCAGTGTGTGAAATAGAGAGGGAAGATAACAAGTAGCTTACCTTGTTTATCTACCACTTCCCCTCTTCCAATGACGAGTTTACAGTCACTATACTATTTACTACTTGAAAACATTGAATTATAGTCTACTTTTTAAAATTTTAATTTCCTTGTTTCCTGTTTTAGATAGACATTTGTTACCGAGGACTTTTTTAATACACATCCTGGCAGGAAGACTCCTACAGGACATTTTTATGACTAATATAAATAGCCAGAGTTGTAGATGATTTATTTAAAAAAATGCGTTTAGGCCTACGAAAAAACAAACTACTTCAAGATCAATTTTGTGGCACTGTTCGACTATTTTTAGAATTATTTAATAATTTATAGGTTTTTTTTTTCGTTATATCTTTAAAACTCGCCGAGTAAAACGTAAATTCATTAAAATGGGGACCCGTCATGACGTCACAGATTGCAACGTCCTTAAGAAATAACTGGAAATAGTCCATAATGCTGTGCATATTTGAAAATATTAAAAACAGGATTCTCTACAGTACCTTTCCCAGGTGATCGCCCCCCAGAGGCGGCGTCCTCGTGTCTTGGGGGTGGTAGAGGCGGAGCGCCTTGAGTGACCCAGGCGGCCGGATAGCCCGCCGCCAACCCCATCATGCCGGGGTGGAAGAAGGGCGGCATTAGGGGGCGGGAGAAACACC
>CABFWB010008915.1:0-15411 GCA_902151455.1 Timema bartmani
ACATACATACATACATACATACATACATACATACATACATACATACATACATACATAACTAATCACACCGTTCCCTTACGCTTTACGGGGTAGGCAAGAAACTTCGTATAGCTCAAAGAACAACAGCTCCGTACCTAATTCATCCTCACTAACTTTTTCAACATCCATACACCAAGTCATACATGATCCTTTATTTTTAAAACTCTCAATGTGTAGCATTAGCAATGCTAGCTAATATTACATCAATACAACCCACCCCAAATAAGTAATACATATATACATCCTGCAATATCAAAGATGTACAACACTTAACTATGTCTATGTTTACTCACCCTATAGTCTCGGCCAACAAGCATCGCACGACTGGTGCACATCAAATAATTCATATAGAAGACTGACACTCCTTGGAAAACGAGACACCGGTATGAGGTGATCCAGGCCTAGGCTGATTATCCTAGCTGGCCGACAGACAAACTACACGCAATCGTAACTGCCAACTCACCAGATTTCCGGTCTACGTGTCTAGATGACGTTCTAAGATTATGACGATTGTTAACAAAAGAACCATGCTGCTAGCACGTGTTTGCAACGTGGCGTTATACTTTTAATATGAAGACCCCCCCCCCTTATATCCATCAACTAGATCTATATAAAGCTGGTGCTCAGATAATATAGTGGACTATTAAATCCGACACAACCACGAGAGTTCCTCGTCTGGACTTGAACATAATCGCTTCAGGATGACAAAATATAAATTCTTTATATTTTATTAAATATTTAAACATAATCGACCTATAATGGGGTTTAGGTGTTTGTACACTTAGGTAATTATGTGATTAAAATCGTTCAGTGTAGGCGTCAGTAATTTCGCACTAGAAGATTTATTTTGTAAAGTAAAATTGTTTTATGGAACACTTAATGTTTCCTTTTGCCACTTGGGCGCTAGTGTCTAGTAATATTTAAACTTACTAGTACGTAGCCACTTTTTGATTCTTTTTCTTGCTTGGAATATTTAGTTTAAATAATAATTTAATTACACTTGTGGTTACCAATAATTGTTAAACTTAAAATTTGATAACGTTTAATTTATAGATACAATTTTGTAGACGTATTTTGTTTGAAGATATTATAAAAGTAATTTATTTTTGTTGGTATATAAGTTATAGTTTTAATAATTACCGATTCATTTAGTGAGAAATTACCAGTCTTCTAAGGTAATATTGATTTGTTTTATATTATAATGTTAAATATTAACAAGTCGGAATCTTGTCAATTACTACAAAGGTGGTGGAAGAAATAGTCCCACAGAAGTTTGAACTATGTCGGGAAGTCAAACCTTTGTGTAATTTATTTTGATCACAATTGATATTTGAATTTAAATTTAACCTTAAAATTTAATGATTTAGTCTGAAGTCACAAGTGTGATTCAGCCACTTTGTTAAACAAGTAGAGGAGCTCTTTAAGCTCTTTAATATTCTATTAACCATTTTTAATTACTATTAGGTCTCTTCCAGACTAATTCATATAAATGAATAATTTATGATATAACTCTTTAGTTTCAAACGTATTCTTCGTCAGGGACTATTATTTTGAGATTGTGAAATATATCCTCAAATTTACAGTGAAAGCGCAGTCTCTGCCATATTTATATGTTTTTCAACACTAATTAGTTTGCCTTGGGAGGCCAAGTAATATTTTGTTTACCTCTGTTATCTTACTTTGAATACATAATTCAATATTTTCTTGGACTTGCAAATGTTCCTATTTTTGTTAAATTAAATTCCTTAAAGATACCGCCCACCTTCTTCCCGGATATTGTGGCCTCTAGTGGTTGGAGTTGGAGGTGGTGAACGGTACAAAGGTTACTCTTTTTCACACATTCGTCTACGGCATTTAGACACTTCTTACATGGCCTACCCCTTCCTTTTGATCCACACACTCTACCTTCATATATTTTCTTCGTCACTCGATCCTCACTCATCCTCTCAACATTCACAAACCAACGTAAGACGCTTCTTTCACGTTGACCTATAATATTCCCTTTCAAACCGGACATCTTCAGCACACATTCATCACTGACTCTGTTCATACGAGTTTTACCACATATATTTCATTTATATATCTCATTTCATATTCATCCAACAGATATTTATGTTATGCCAATTTGTCAAAGGGACTTATAAAATAACATCTCATAGTGGATGGACCCTGTGATCTTAGTAACTGTTCAACCGTCAGGAAAGGCCAGATTTCCCGCTGATCGTCTGTACCTGACTGCATTCAGAACAATTTTATCGAATCCATAGATAGCGACGTCGTTGAGGTCAGAGCGTAGACCCACCGCACCGCCACCTCCTTGGTCCACGACAATCTGGGTGATCCTCAAGGGTTTGTAGTTGGGGATACGGTACTTCTTGTCGCCTGGAACAAGACACAGGTAATCTACAATTTCGATGAGATTATTTGTTTATAGCCATGTCTCACTATCCATTCAACCAGCCCCGTATGTAAGCCATGTCTCACTATCCATTCAACCAGCCCCGTATGTAAGACCATGTCTCACTATCCATTCAACCTGCCCCGTATGTAAGCCATGTCTCACTATCCATTCAACCAGCCCCGTATGTTTTGGTCAGTGCGCTTGAGTACCCGGGTTCGATTCCAGGCCGGTACCTTGGGTATTTTTCCTGAAAGAGGAAATACCCCAAAAGTTACCAGGTTTTGGTTAGTTAGGCTTAAGTTATGTTTAAGTGTTTCCACTGGTTCCACACCCTCATACTCACTATCACCATCATACTTTCTATCACCATCATACTCACTATCACCATCATACTCACTATCACCCTCGTACTCACTATCACCGTGATGGGAAATAAATTGATTGAAAATGGCTGTAACAATTTTGTAAAAATATATATATATATATATATATATTTATAAATCTGAAAAGTGCATTAGTGTAACAAAATATATTTGTTTTTCTGAAAAAACTTAAGGGGTAGTTAATTTTAAACCAATTTTTTACTATTTTTGTTTTTAGAAACGACATTAGACTATATGAGAAATTATGTACGATTTTGCCTTTCAATTTATTTAAATAAATTATATATATATAAACCACTTATCAAAAATAGAAAATTGAAGATTCTGGTACACTTTTCCATTCTATTTTTAGCAGCACTTCTTAATACCCATTCTGGTTATACGCCCATATACAAATCACACTAATGTGTTAGGGATTAGGGAGGTTTAATTCACATGAATTGCACCCACATTTGCGTGGAGGGAGGGTGGGGAAACCATTTAGGAAAAACCCCATCAGTGCACCCAACCGAGATTCGAAACCCGATCTCCTTGTCATCGGCAGTCTAATCTAAAACGAGAGTTTTGCGTTGGAACATGGGGCCACCGAAGCAGGTCACATTTACATTAATAGAAAACTTATGAAGTGGTAGATTTGTTCCCACGGTACGTTGTATATTTTCTGAGAAAATGGTACCTACAATAAGATGGGGATGAAGGGTCAAATGTTTCACGTGATCGTATAAAACAAAATGTATATCGACGAATCTTTGCTACTTTAAAGAATAAAATGACAAACTTTGGAAGAAGACACGTCCCTCTATTCTTACATCTTTTGCAAAAGAGAGTTTGAAGAGTTTATAGAAAAGGGATAAGTAAAGAAATTCCACTCCAATGTTGGCAAGTAGAACATCATCACCAGCGCTCGCGGCGTTAGTGCCGCGAAATAAAAAGTTCAAATCAGGACGTTACACTTGTAACGCAACGCATTTTCTATTGCGGAATGTTAATTAAGCAATTCTTATATCAAATTCAATCAAATGTAATTATATCAATTATTTTATAAATAAACCACATTATAGAAAATCTAGCTCCTTTGAAATAAATGACAAATTGCTAACAAAACCGTAATGGCGAATTCTACATAAACTTCACACCTCCTTTTTCTATGGACTTCACGTCCACCCACGCGCATTCCTCTGTGACGTCATTGCAAGCCAATCCTAGCGGTAGTGCCCCAAACTAGTTTTCGGTATCAGCTAGACCTATAAGCTTGCCCACCCCAAGAAAGTCACCTCCAATGTGATATTGTATAAACGTTTAGAAGGGCCCAAGACTTTAATTCCTTTTAAAACCATTCTGTTTTTTTTTAAATTTTCAGTTCGGTAAAAACTAAGGTACATAGTGTTGTTTTTTTTGTGTGTAAATTATGTGCGAACATTATCTGGCAGTTACTAACACAATTTGAATATAGTCATACATGAAGTCATGTCATTTGAAACTGTCACTTTTGATAGATGTTTTCACTCCCTATAAGATGACAATAATATTAATAATATAGTAAAATATTATCAATGTTGGCAGCAAAGAAATATGTTTCTATTTACTAAATTGTTCTTCCCACCATAATAAAGTTTTATTTATATACATATATATATATATATATATATATATATATACACACAGAGCTAACACAGACTAAACCTCAAGCTCGTATTGTTTGTTTTGCCACTGGGAGATCTTTTGGGTATACCCCTGGTTGCCTATCTATCAAGGACTAATGTAGCGATATGTTGAGTATACCCCTGGTTGCCTATCTATCAGGGACTAATGTAGCGATTTGATGGGTATACCCCTGGTTGTCTATCTATCAGGGACTAATGTTGCAATATATTGTGTGTGTATCTCTGGTTGCCTATCTATCAGGGACTAATGTAGCGATATATTGTGTGTGTATCTCTGGTTGCCATATCTATCAGGGACTTATGTAGCGATCTTTTGGGTATACCCCTGGTTGCCTATCTATCAAGGACTAATGTAACGATATGTTGGGTATACCCCTGGTTGCCTATCTATCAGGGACTAATGTAGCGAGCTGTTGGGTGTACCCCTGGTTGCCTATCTATCAGGGACTAATGTAGCGATCTGTTGGGTATACCCCTGGTTGCCTATCTATCAGGGACTAATGTAGCGATCTGATGGGTATACCCCTGGATGCATATCTATCAGGGACTAAGGTAGTGATCTGTTGGGTATACCCCTGGTTGCCTATCTATCAGGGACTAATGTAGCGATACATTGTGTGTTTATCTCTGGTTGCCTATCTATCAAGGACTAATGTAGTGATCTGTTTGGTATACCCCTGGTTGCCTATCTATCAGGGACTAATGTAGCGATCTGATGGGTATACCCCTGGTTGCCTATCTATCAGGGACTAATGTAGCGATCTGTTGGGTATACCCCTGATTGCCTATCTATCAGGGACTAATGTAGCGAGCTGTTGGGTATACCCCTGGTTGCCTATCTATCAGGGACTAATGTAGCGATATATTGTGTTTGTATCTCTGGTTGCCTATCTATCAAGGACTAATGTAGCGATATGTTGGGTATACCCCTGGTTGTCTATCTATCAAGGACTAATGTAGCGATCTGTTGGGTATACCCCTGGTTGCCTATCTATCAGGGACTAATGTAGTGATCTGTTGGGTATACCCCTGGTTGCCTATCAATCATGGACTAATGTAGCGATATATTGTGTGTGTATCTCTGGTTGCCTATCTATTAAGGACTAATGTATCGATATATTGTGTGTGTATGTTTGTATCTCTGGTTGCCTATCTATCAAGGACTAATGTAGCGATCTGTTGGGCATACCCCTGGTTGCCTATCTAACAGGGACTAATGTAGCGAGCTGTTGGGTATACCCCTGGTTGCCTATCTATCAATGACTAATGTAGCGATCTGTTGGGTATACCCCTGGTTGCCTATCTATAAGGGAATAATGTAGCGTTCTGATGGGTATACCCCTGGTTGCCTATCTATCAAGGACTAATTTAGCGATCTGTTGGGTATACCCCTGGTTGCCTATCTATCAGGGACTAATGTAGCGATATATTGTGTGTGTATCTCTGGTTGCCTATCTATCAGGGACTTATGTAGCGATCTGTTGGGTATACCCCTGGTTGCCTATCTATCAAGGACTAATGTAGCGATATATTGTGTGTGTATCTCTGGTTGCCTATCTATCAGGGACTAATGTAGCGATCTGTTGGGTATACCCCTGGTTGCCTATCTATCAAGGACTAATGTAGCGATCTGTTGGGTATACCCCTGGTTGCCTATCTATAAGGGACTAATGTAGCGATCTGATGGGTATATCCCTGGTTGCCTATCTATCAAGGACTAATGTAGCGATCTGTTGGGTATACCCCTGGTTGCCTATCTATCAAGGACTAATGTAGTGATCTGTTTGGTATACCCCTGGTTGCCTATCTATAAGGGACTAATGTAGCGATCTGATGGGTATACCCCTGGTTGCCTATCTATCAGGGATTAATGTAGCGATATGTTGTGTGTGTATTTCTGGTTGCCTATCTATCAAGGACTAATGTAGCGATTTATTGTGTGTGTATCTCTGGTTGCCTATCTATCAGGGACTAATTTCGAGATATTATTCTGCATGTGTATCCCTGTGTATTAAGGGATATTGTTAAGATGTGTTGCACGAAACTACTAACCAGGGACTTGTTTTGACATATGATAAATTAGTCTCCTTCAAACTAAAATAATTTCTTAAAAATTTAAAGAAATTCCAAAATACATGAGTTGGATTAATAAATAAACTTAACAAATAATCAAGATGTCCAACGAAAACAACATAACTATCAAAGTTTGTTGAGGTGTCCACTGACAACAAACCCACCAACCAGAACCCACACTACCAGTATAACAACTCACTCTTTCCTGAAGAGGAGGTGCTTAGGAATCTTAAAACTAGGCCTAGAGGAGAAAATAAAGTTAGGAAATAAAGAGAGGAACCTCTTAGATAACAGAAGAGGAAATACTCAAGTGAGGATAATGAAGAAAGACAAACAATTTAACAGATTAATATATAGTTTAAATACGGGAGCCACAATATTATCCCAGTTATGGTGGTCAGCGAGAAAGTATCAATCGCTGTCAGGCCATACGGCTTAAAATACGATGGTCCGTGTCGTTTTATGGAACTAAGTCTCTGTTATCGGCAAGCTTATACTACCTTTTGCCCTCACCTACAACCACCCTTTGTCATGTCAATAAGAAAGAAGGTAAAGGAAACTATGAAACTTCTTATCTCAAGGTAAAGAGGAAAGAGCTCGTTGTTTGTTTAAGGAAATATCCGTTTCTAATGAAAATTAGTATAATCGGTTAAAATGATATTTTTAATGCTGGTAACCGCTTCTGTGGATGTAGAATTATATAAAAGCTGCCATTCTAACTATATACTGGGCTGTCAATAGCAAGGAGATTGGGGTTCGAAACCGGGTCAGTTGTACTGTGGGTGTTTTCCCCCTAAATGGTTTTAAACTCTCCCTCTACGCAAATGTGGGCAAACTTCCTCTAAATTCAACTTTCCTCCTCCCTTAACATATCATCGTAATTAGTATACAGGGTGTTCGGAAACTCATAGCCCAAACTGCACATATAACTTGTTTGAACCAAGAGTAATACAAAATCCTTGTATACTTATATCCAGAAAACTATGCTAATATCATTAAATTGTGTTCAAAGTTTCAGCGTACAGCGCCGGGAGAGCAAAACTGTTCAACCCTGCTTGTACAACAGGTTGCATAGGAGTTAGGCACGCGGCACTGTATATGTAATAATGGCAAGCACCTTCTGTGATGTAGGACCGTTGATGATAACCCCTAGAACGTATTCCCATTTCTAGATGAACTGGTGTGTTGTTTACTATTAACTGTGGTATGTTCTGCTGCCGTGCTCCAAGATGAAGTGGTGTGTAGTACCGCTCGCCTAACTCCTATGCAACTTGTTGTGCACGCACGATTGAGCAGCCTTGCTCTCCCGGCGCTGTACACTAAAACTTTGAACACAATTTAATGATATTAGCATAGATTTCTGGATATAAGTATACAAGGATTTTGTTTTACTCTTGGTTCAAACAAGCTATATGTGCAGTTTGGGCTATGAGTTTCCGAACACCCTGTATATACGTATAGCCAGAACGATGGTGTTAAAAAATATTTGGATAAAACATCGGAGAACTTTCAGTGTGTCATGTTTTGAATGGCGATTTAATGATATTGTTAAATATGGAAGCATACTTGACTTTTAAAATACATTTAAATTAAAAGGTTTCAAGGTTCTGAGAATGCCACTGTCTTGAAATCCTTGGAACTACAATTAAAAAGCAACTCTTACAGTGATGCCAACAATCAAGACAGCAAAAATGCTGTACCATAAAATAATTAACCACGAGTTGCTATCATAAACTATGGCTAGGTTCAACATAAATAAATTGACACAGGTAAAACGGGCTAACTTTGAGTGGAAGAGTAATATTTAACATAAAAAAATATTTTGTAGGGAAAAATTAGCTTGTAAACCTATAATTTGTGTATAGATCAAAAGTAGCTTGTAACCCGAAAGGGTAGTAAGACACGTTTCTAAACGATATATATATATATGTGTGTGTGGTATATTTTAATTGGTGTCAAATATTCTAGGTGCGTATCCCCATGGACCAAATAATAAGAAAAGTTCATGGGTCCAGAAACTGTTTGTGTCTGAGCTAGGATGAGTTTTATTATTCAATTAATAATCAATCCAACAGAAGAAGCAATGCAACCTAACAAGACAAAGTTTAACAAAAACAAACAAAACCACAAGACAGAACCTTTTGATACAATAACTGTTCAAACTGGTGTCTTGTTTCGATGTATTCTTTGAGCCAGCGTTCAATGCTTTGTCGTACTCTGTTGAATAGACCTGAGGCACAGACAAATAATATACCCAGACACTCAACTTCCAAGTTAAAATGGTTGCTCTCCTTTTGGCAGCTTGAGTCCTTCCCCACTAGGATCGCTGCGGCTAGTCCTATCTTCACCCAGCAGCGACACTAGCGAAGCCCAGTTTTGAAGGACTCAAACTGGCATAAGGAGCGCAGCGAAACCCCCGTGAGGTTGAGAGTCTGTTTCTTACTTGTCTGTGACCAAGTGTTGCGTATTTTATCACATCAACTTGTGATCCGCTCTCTTGAATCCTCAACATCAGGTACAGGAGTTGTGTAAACGATGGACTTTAAATGTTCTCAGAGATTAAAACTCAAACAATGGCTCCCACGCGATCAATCCAACTTTGAGGAAAACCTTTAATAACTCTGAAACTAAATGTTTCTAGACCCATGTTTGAATTATCGTTTCTTAATGTTTGGTCCATGGGAATACGCCCCTAGAATATTTGACACCAATTAAAGTACACCCTGTATATATAGCTCTAGAAACCAATATCATTTATAATTTTTATACAAAAATAGATTAAATACAATTTTATATAAAAACTATTCACACGATGGACGGTTCCTTCTTATGTGGAATAAATTCTGAAAGAAATAGTGAAAGTTAAATAAATTTAGTACGAGAGAATTAGCTCAAGATAGGGATAGGTGGCGTAATTTTATAAGTGCGGCAGTTAAATTTAGAGTTCTTAATGAAATCAAGCAGGTAAATAATTTGTAACAAGTAGTATTCTACCATTACCAGTGAGTATGTCGACTAAGGTGTCTGACTCGTCGGGTCTGTACAGCTTCTGACCGAGAGATTAAAAGGTTTCCCCTCCCCCTACACTCAAAATCGGGAACACTTCATCTACAAATTCAACTTTCCTCAACACTAACACTTTATAGTAATTAGTACATATGTGTATATCCCGAACAGTAAGACGCGGTGAAAAAAACAAATACATGTTCTGATGCACCTGTTGAAGAAACGTTGAGATAGAGGGGAACATTTTGTCCAGCAAAGAGCACAATCAATTTAATTTTCAAAAAACTCCATAAGAAAAACATATTTTTTTCTGATATCTCAGAAATTATTGGCTTAAAAATCTTAATATATATAATTCTTCTGTACGTGTGTATGTCACTGAACTCCTCCTGAACGGCTGGACCGATTTTGATGAAATTTTTTGTGTGTGTTTGAGTGGGTCCGTGGACGGTTTAGATTCACAATTGGACCCGGTAGGTGGCGCTAAAATCGGGTTCTAGGAATTATTTTTTGGGGGGACTTTTTTTTTAGATTCTTTGCATATCAGAACATGTAACCTCAAAATTTCATCCCCCCCACCACCACCCTCCAATATTCATTGTGAATTTGTAATTGTGATTATTACATAGTATTTATTTTATTATCGAAATCAATTATGCCACCCAAATGAAAAGCCAACGTTCGGGCAGNATATATCTAATAAAAGAGTTTTATTTGAAATTATATTACAACTTCACAGTAATAGGTTATTTCGTAACTCAAATAGTTGCGAAGACGTGATCAAAATTAGTAATTTCAGCCCATGTAAAGTTTTATTAAAGTCATTACTATCAGAAAATGAGAGTTTCCATTTTGTTTGTTACATCAAACAATGTCTAGGTACAAAATGTAATCAAAATCATTAAAGCGAATTTCAAGAAACTCTATCTAATTCCAAAGATTTCTTTGAGGAAGGTTATGAAAACCCTAAATACCAAGTTTTAGCCCAATCGGTAAAATGGGTTCAGCCCCAAATCGAGAGACAGACAGACGACATCGCGAAAACCCCTTTTTTCGATTACAGAGGGACATAACGTCAACATGTATCAACATCTTGAGCTAGATATTTTTGACGATCAAAATAAATCTTTCTCCGAGGGGTCGACAGAAAGTACGAATTAATTATCTTCAGTAATGTGGACACCGGTTGTCCTTGATATTTTCTGTTAGCAACAGTGCTGCTCCGCCTGCTGCGAAACACGTTTTGGTGGAGTGATGCAGGTGAACTAATTATTCTAGGTCCCATTGAAGATCTTGTACACGTTTTCAAAGTAGAGGCAAACGCAAAGAAATTTACTGCTAATTTTTAAAAGATGTAAGTAAATATTTATTTAAGATGGGGGATAATAAAATGTGCAGGTCAATTCTTAGAGAGTTGATATTATTTAGTCATATATCCAGGCTTTAAATATTTTTCCAAATCATATTTATTCCAATAAGTCCTCGATTTACATTGTCTTGAGCTACGGTGATCCGTAGATACGCGGTCGTGGTACTTCGACTTACGGCTAGCTACGCCATCTATCACACTTCACTTTAAACAGAATAGATGGCGTTACTAGTAAGCTGAAACAGTTGATAATCTCATCGGCCGTTTTGTTTTCATCATGAGCACAAGTTGTATTTATTGAAAGTGTTCTTCAAACTAAGCAGTCACTGCTTAAATTTAATTAACCTTTGAAACGAACTTATACGTCTAAAATATCCTATTTAAACACAATTCAAATTACGCGCTATTTCAATCTTCGTAGAAACATTCGTAATGGATAAACCGCGTAAGTCGAAGACTCACTGTATAATATAACATTAAAATATTGTGGCTTACCGTTTAAAACGTTGTTCAATCCTTCGCGACCGCTCTTCAAAGCGCACTCGTTAATGTTCGGGTCATTTCGTGAGCATCCCTTCAGGTAATAGGCTGGGGAAAAAACAACACAGAATGATATTTTACCCCTGGTCACAAGCAAAATAGAGATTAGTTCATCATTTGTCAGAATAAATCTGTATTAACTATATAGTAGGATTCTGGAAGGACCGTATCTTAAACGAACGTTACTAAAACTAATTTCGTATATCCATACGTCAAGTAATGTTATCTGCAGCTGTCACTTTTGATATACATTATCAACAACCTGCCATCGTTTATTATTCCAATTGTTCTTAAGCTAAGGGAGAACTAGAGGGCTACGCAATATACATTGCACCCTTTTAAAGACTGGACGGAATTTACATCAGAGCTTATAATGAAGGGATGGAATTTACTTAAGAGCTTATAATGAAGGGACGGAATTTACATAGGCCCTTATAATGAAGGGATGGAATTTACATAAGGGCTTATAGTGATGTAACAAAATTTATAAAAGCGCTTATAATAAAAGGACTGAATTTATATAGGAGATTACAATAATGAGACAGAATTTACAAGAGAGTTTAAAATGATGGGACGGAATTTACATCAGAGCTTATAATGGAGGGGCAGGATTTTCATAAGTATGTAACGATAGGACGGAATTTACACAAACAATTTTAAAAATTGACAGAATGTACCAGAAAAATAACACAATAAATACATCACTTACGTAAACTCAACGACTGCCCCAGATTGACGATGGAAAGTATGAATAGCCCTGCGAAGGCGAATGGAACACGTCCGGCCGCCATCTTGTTTGACTTTCGCGTAGAGGAATGCTTCACACGATATATTGTGAGCAACTGCCGCTTTTAAAGGAAGTGCGTGCCAATTTATCATCGAATTAAATAGGATAAAAAATTGTAAAACATGTTTTGCTGATGTTAGCGATGTTAAATAAAATGGTATTTACATAAACCACTCGGGAAATGGAGTTCCAAGGTGCTTTGTACACTCTGGTTCCAAACACAATGTGAAAGTTATTTAGTCGTGCTTTGGTGTGACGCATTTGTAACATTCTTGTAGGCCTTTTTATGGATCTAATTTCACGTATTCATACGGCAAGTCATGTGATATTCAGCTGTCACTTTTGATAGATATTATCCATGTAATAACAATAATAATAATATAGTAAAATTGTTATCAATGTTGATTGTCACTTTTTTTCTATAAGGTTCGTCTTAGCAGTATCCTACTTTACAACATTTATTGTATAAAATAGTAGATGAAGAATTTCAAATAACGCTTCGGTGGCCACATGGTATAAGGCGCTACTCTCGCAGTAGCCGAAGACGAGGAGATTGTGGTTTGATCCCGGTTGGATGTACTAAGGATGGTACTAAATGGTTTCACACACTATCTCTCCACGTAAATGCTGGTACACTGCCTCTGAATTCATCCTAACTCATCTCTTATCTCATTAGCTTAATTAGTACATAATCGTATAACCCTAATGGGTAGTAAGTCGCGGTGTTAAAACAAAAAGACGGGATAGGTTTTTAAGAAAATGTACAAGCATTTACAAGTAGGTGAAATATACCTTTCTCTGGTTTACCCTGTCATGGATTTGAACGCGGTCTTCCCAAATCAGAGCCACGAGAGGGGTGCCACATTTACCGTATTAAGCGTCCGACTATCCGACCAGGATATCCAAATATTTACAATAATGTGTTAGGGAGGAGGGAGGTAGAATTTTTCAGATGAAGTGTACCCACGTTTGCGGGTAAGGAGAGTGGAAAACCATTTGGGTAAAAAATAAACTGGATTAGAACCCCGATCTTCCCATCACCAACAAACTAGATAAGAAAGTCACACCTTTGCCTGCATGCCCACCGACGCCCACTATTTTATTTTTTAAATATATTACACTATTTATACAAAAAATGATAATTCAGAAATAGTATTGAAGGCTAGATTTAGGCCTACTCAAAGAAAAATATTTTGGTCTCAATACTTTTTAGATAAATTTTTATTTTAAATTTTGGTTCGAATCCACTCTTTTACGAATATAAATCTCAATTCTTCATTTTACTTGCAAATCCCAAATCTCAAGTTATAATCCGAATCTTGGAAATATATGTCAAGATCATGGCGTCATTAGATGACAAACTTTTTAAATGAAGAGAAAAAGTTGTCATTAAATTCCAGGACACCCTCGACAGATATTCAACAACTGTTGATATCACCGTGTGGAGAAAATTATACTCCATATTTCTACTGGAGAAATATTTGATTTATTCTGGAAAAAAAAAGTTTTGATTTATAAATTGCAAAAACACTGGTCCTTTCTCGCGTCCCCTAAATCCCTTAACCCGACAGTCGAATGAAACTATTCGAGGCTGAGTGTACTATTCCAGAACGCTATTAGCTGGGGTAAAAACATTAAAAGACGTTCATGACGAAGGTTGAAGATATTAGCGAGAATAATATTTAATCGCTGTCATTATTTAGTAGTTAGCTTTTTTGAGAGTGTGTATTGATACTAAACTAAATAAAAAGAAGGTCCAAATTAGTTCAATTCTTGCATATAGTTTTTGTCGTGGTCATTTAAAGGACGTTGAAAAAACCACTAAGATAATTTGAGAAATATAAACAGAGAGAAGTTCACCATTGACCAGAAATTAGCGTATTTATCTTATGACTGTCGAAATTGGTAGAATATGTATTAAAATAGAACAAATACAATTTCTGCCAGTTGAAGTGCCTCAAACATAGCGATGACAAAAATATATCGATATTAAAATGATATCGATTTATTTACAAAAACATCAATATTTTAGTATCCGCTATATTGCTATACTATTTATTTATTTAATAAACTGGACTTCGCTTTGAGACTTGTGAATCAACATAGCTTGAATAATTTATTTTTTATTTTCATTAAGTGAGTAATTTTTTTTTAATTTTTACTAAACTTGTCTAATAATAGCATCGTTACAGTTCGCCCTGAACAATGCAATTATAGATCTTGGAGACAACCAATATAATTATATTGATATAAATATAGTAAATGTCGACATATAGCACGCGATGTAACAATATACTTGTATGAGGGAAAATTCCCATCCCTATCTTACAACTCGATATAATGGCGTTTCGCTCCAATCTAATAAAGGTTAGATTAGCCTTGTCTCCATGGAAACCTAATGTTTCCACATATACAGGGTAATATAATATCGCACGTCCGTGCTACATCACTCGTATCCCAGTTTGTGGAAAGATCAGCCAGTACTAATGTACCGTTGTTCAGGGGACGTCCGGATGTACTAATAGTACATCCTTTACTTGGAGGATCTTTACATGTCCCGGTGAGATGAGGTGAGAGTATGAAGATGTGGAACTAGTGGAAACACTTAAACCTAACTTAAGCCTACCCAACCAAACCCTGGTGATCGTTGGAGTGGTTCCCCTTTCGGTAAAGATACCCAGGGTACCAGCCGGGAATCGAACCCGGGACCCCAAGACTCATAGCCAGGTGCACTGGCCGCCACTACACCACGGGGCTGGTTACCTTTACAGGATAAAACTATCCATCTAGTAGTTTACTTCTATCCCCTTATTAAGAAAATAACGATGATAAAAATGATTCTTTATTGGATCACCCGAATTTGTTAAGAGTCATCAAAATTTCCAAACTACAGTTCGATTAGTTTGATTTTCATAGGAAGCCCATTATTTGAAAACTGGAAACTTATGTCACTAAAAGTTATTATATTGTGGGGAAAATATATATTACAGTTGTATCTACAGTGTTTGATTAGTAATGTCTGAAGATAAATTATACAATATCTATAACGAAGTTTTAATAGAACTATTTGATGACTGTGTGGATTAACCTTATAAATAACTAGCAATCCCGCACGGCGCTGCCCGTGACCCGCTGTGGTCTCACCCCCC
>CABFWB010008916.1:0-15406 GCA_902151455.1 Timema bartmani
GTCTTCTGTTAACTCACCTTCTATATTCTGTTCCAATCGCTTGTTGAGTATTCTCGCCACAATGTTCCCCACATGAGAGATGAGGTTGATGGTTCTGTAGTCACTGCATTTCTTGGCTTCCTTCTTCTTTAGAGTCACTATGGTTATGTCTAGAAAGTCCTTGGGCCATTCTCCTATTATGTAGATCCTATTTATAAGTTTTGTCAGAGCCATTAATCCTTTTTTTCCCTGTTCCTTTAGAAGGTCAACTGGTATGACATCAACTCCAGGAGCTTTCCTTCTGTGCATGTCCTTTTGGCTCTTTCCACTTAAATCTTTAGAATGCTGGGTCATTTTTTACTTCCTCTACCTTGTCTTCTACTTCAATTTCCAGGTTTCCTGGTCGATTCTCCTTGTCTTATAGTATTTCTATATATATTTCCCAAATCGTAAGAACCTCTGTATGATCCGTCACCCTCGGACCTTTGAGGTTTTCTATTCCTATTGTTCGCACATCTTTGTTTTCATTCCCTCCCAGTTCCTTTGCTTTCTGGTACATGAGGGCATATCTTCCTCTTCTTTGCAGTTCAATAATCTCATTGCATGTCTTATATGTATAGTTCTAGTCTATTTCTCTCCTTAACTCGTTTAACTTCAAACATTTGTCTTTGTTGACTTTTTCCATTTCCTTCTTTCAGGAGCATTTCTGTTGTTACTCAGGGCTTTTGTGCAGTCCTATTCACTTTTCCAACATTGTCATTTAGCACCTTCAAAAAATATTCTCAACACTATTCTACTTCCTTCCACCCATATTATTCTTGTCACCTCACTTCTATTGAATTTCTCACAATGTCACTCTTCTTAAAAAAGTTTAGTCCCCCTTCATTTTTCTCTTATAAGTATGGAACATTAATTTTCTATAATGAATAAGAAATATTTCTTAAAATAGAATTTATATTAAAACTTTGTAATAAACTCTTGTGTGTTTTAAATTGAAGCTCCAAATTAAAGATGGTTCACACATTCTATATCATTAGATATAAGATCTAGGTTTGTTTGATTGGTAAATTAATTTCTTAAACAGTAAGATTTATTTGTGCATATTCCTTTCAAAGTTCAATTCTCTTTGAAAATACAATTTGTTTTGTGCAAATGTGTAAGGACCCCATGTAGTTTATATGTATTTTTATTTGTTACACCCACTCTGCCTATTTTGTGAATTGTGTTACTTGGCCTTTTCTAGTGACATTTCATGAACTGGACAAAAATTGTACCAACTCTTGCCGATTTCATGAACTGTTGACACAAAACCGTTTGTAAATATTGAGTAACAATGTCTCAAAATTGTTTATATGATAACATACGTAAATGTCCATACTAATGTTTATAATTAAAACTATTCCAAACCTAGCTTAACCTAACCTTCCACACGTCACTTGATAAACATTTAAGCCTGAATTTGTTTGCGCATTAAAGATTAGGTTTTGCTAAGTTGGGATGATTTATACTATCTTTTTCATACTCAATTAAATGTTCAAACACATATTAACACGTGCATTTCATGGACGATATCATTCTTTTGTTTATTAACTGACCAGTTCATGAACTGACCGAGTTTTTGGCCAATTCATGAAATGGCACATTTCACTTTTTGGGCTTAACATATATAGTTTATTATTACTGCTAACTTGTTGTATATGCAGGGTGCAGAGACAAGAAGTTGGCCCCACTTTTCAGAGACATCATCCAAACAGACTATTTCCGAGTGGTCGTTGTAGATGATGTGGAGGCAGTCGAAGTCTGTGGAGCACTAAAGGTAACCTTTCCTTCCAGACTGGCTCAACTATCACAGTCCATTACATATGAGTGCAGCAGGTAGAGGCACAATAGTTTAGTTGGGCTTACTGATAAGCAAAGTAAACATAAAGAATCTAAATTGTGTAATTCAGGGAAATTTGGTGGGCTCTTTTTACCATGTAGACGTGGTATTTTTTCATTATGAATAAATTAAACTTCTAATATTTTTATTATTTGTATTTGTGTAGTTTACATAAGGCATGTTAGTTTTATAAGAATCATTAGTGATCACCTAATATCCCAATATTTCAACCAATATAAATTCATCTTAACAGTGACGTTATGTACAAACAACGTGTTTCTTAGAGCACTTTAAAGGAACAACAAATCATAATTTGTTACTAAAACAATAGCCACAGCTCTGTTAAGGTTATTCCCATCTTGATCCACACCAATGGAAATACCTTATAGTTTAATTAACTATAGATGAACATCTAAGAATAACGGCCTACACCTTTCTCAACGGCGAAATATGGGCGGAATCAAAATACATACTACCGGATATAACATCCCTATACAAGAACATACAATATTTGTGAATATAATGTTAAATGTTCACTTACTTTAATTTTGAATATCCGACTCGGACAAACTAGGAGAAATACTTGTGAGGGACCACCATCACTCAGAAGTTCTAGACACCACAAGAGTAGCTGATGCAGGGAAATTATATATTGTATATCTTATCTTTTAAAAGGGTTTGGTTGATTCTTCTTCTGTGATTATTACAACGGCAGGTTTGAGAAAGCTTGTGCACAATCGAAATGACTTTTGTTTCATTGCTCAAGTATCCTGCATAGAGGAGGTAAAATATGAATTGAAGCTTGGTTAATCTTATGAACGTTGCCTCGGGTCAGATTCAAGAATTCCTAAAATATAGAGGGAAAATAGGTTGAAAGAATCTTAAGAGGATTTGATATTTACCTACCAGGTTGTCTGACAGCAATCAAAAATAATTACTGTTAAAGAGTAAGATTCGTCATACTTTATTGACATTTCACCAAATCTAAGTTTGAAAAGACTTTTCAACTAAATTTGGGATATTACGTCCCTAAATTCATGTTTACAAATAAAACTTGCCTTGGTGCTTATTTAAAACAACTTCAAGTGATCCAGCCTTAAGTGGTATTTATTACGTAATTTACAAGTGATATTTATAATCACTTAGCGTATAAGCCGAACGAGAAGTAAGACGCGGTGCTAGATGAAAAGATAATCACTTACACATTAGTTTTGTAGAGCTGCTACATTGTTAATTCATATATTTACTTAATGATTGAAATGATTATTTTCTCCATCTCAGAATATAGTGGCATGCGGTGCAGGTTTTGTGGATGGTCTGGGTCTAGGGGACAACACGAAAGCAGCAGTAATTAGACTTGGTCTCATGGAGATGATCCGGTTCATCGGCGTATTCTACCCTGGCTCCAAGTTGTCTACCTTCTTTGAGAGCTGTGGGGTCGCTGACCTGGTCACAACCTGCTATGGAGGGAGGAACAGGAAGATCTCAGAAGCCTTTGTTAGGACAGGCAAGGTAAATAATCAGTCTTGTGGTCCAATGCGCTCGCTACTCTCTAGACTCTCTAGACTAGACCACCGATGATCAAGGCTCGAATCTCGGTCAGGTGTACTAAGGGTGGTTTCACACTCTCTCTTCACACAAATGCGGGTACACTTCCTATATATATAGCCTTCCTAATCCCTAAAACCATTAGCTTAATTAGTACATAAGCATATAACCCAAATGGGTAGTAAGACGCGGTGCTTTAAATAAAACTTCACCTTTGCCGGAAATACGGAAATCAATCACAACTAGTGCCTTTGTGTGCCCTCATGTTCATACTTTGTTATTGATGTAAAATGATACACTATAATCTACCTTACTGTGAACTGGAACAGGAAACAGCTACAGACAAACTTGTAGTTTGAACAGCAGCTGACATCACTAATTCCCCCTTTCCATGAACAGTTGTATTAAACTTGGTTTGTTTGCAGTCAATTGAAGAGTTGGAGAAGGAACTGTTAAATGGACAGAAGTTGCAGGGACCAATTACAGCCCTGGAAGTGAATCATATGCTCAAAAATAAGAGCATGGATGACAAGTGAGTATGGGGGGACACATTTTTCTCAAGCTGTGTGTCCTCGTAAGCATCATCTGAGCATTTGAACTCATTAGATTAGCTAGTCTTAGAAAATGTTAAATATGCAACACAACTTGAGGAATATAATTCTTCATCATCATTATCAACATTATTTTCCAGATGGGATGGGTCACATTAATAACATACCTCCATCTTCCGCTTTTCTTCCATCACTATGTCTCCTTTATTTACTTCCATTTTTCTCCTTTCACTAAACACTTTCTGTTATCTTTCCTCCCATATCTTTCTTTCTTGGCTTCCCTTGTGGTCTTTTTCTTACATTCTTCATTTCCGTCATTTTCTTTGGCAATCTCTCTTTTTCCATCCGCATGACATGCTCCTACCATCTCAGTCTTACTTCCTCTATTAACTATCTCATATACCCCCTCTGCCCCCACTCTTCTCGGGATAGCTTCATTCCTAATCTTGTTTCTCTGAATCATAATTTAAAATGTGTTATTTATTCATAGAGAAATTTCATTCTGACCTGAAAAAGGAGGTAAGTCTATTCAGCTCTAAATGCAATTGTGTCCATTGTTTTTTTATATTATATATGTAAAATGAAATTGAAAATTAATAGTAATTCTAATAGCCAATATATATATATATATATACACACACACAAGGCACATCCAAAAAGTAAGAGTACTGGTTGCCCTCTCGTGCTGTGAGAATTTTTTTTTCCAAGTTTGGCAACACTGAGTGATAGTGGGGGTTCTTCTAAACACAACAAGCACAGGTGGACCTTGTTAGTATGAAAACTCGCCTGTAGTGTCCGTTTGTGTGAAATATGTCGATAAGAAATCCCGCCAAATGCGAGGTGCGCGCTGTCATCAGGTTCCTTCTCGCTGAAGGAAAAACAAAGACTAATATTTTTCACAGATCAAAACTGTTTATGGCGAAGGTGTTATGAACTGAACGAACGTGTTTAAGTGGTGTCGTGAGTTTAATGAAGGCAGAACGAATGTTCATGACGATCAGAGGTGTGGAAAACCTTCCATTTTGACTGATGAGTTGGTGCAAAAAATTGAGAAAACTGTTCGTGAAGACTGCCAATTGACACTGGATGAAATTTCTGCGATGTTTCCACAACTCTTCAGATCTCTCTTAGACGAAACAATTACAGAAACGCTGGTATTCCAAAAATTGTGCGCAAGATGGGTCCCAAAACAACTGACAGAGCAGCACAAAGTGAATCTGGTCGCTAGCGCTCGCGAGTTCGTTGGGCGATTTGAATTGGAAGGTGAAGATTTTCTGAGCTTGATTGTGACTGGAGATGAAACCTGGGTGGCTCAATACACTCCTGAGACAAAAAGACAGTCATCACAGTGGCGGAACACCAGTTCCCCATCTGCCAAAAAATTCATAACCTCAATTTCAGGCAAAAAAATCATGGCCACTATGTTTTGGGACCGAAAAGGGATCATTTTGATCGAATTTCTGCCTCAGGGGGAGATGATTAATGCAGCACGACACTGTGAGACCCTAAAAAAGCTCAAGAGAGCAATTCAAAACAAATGGAGGGGAATGCTGATGAAGGGAATGCACTTGTTGCACGACAACGCCCGCCCGCACACGGCCAACGCCACCAAGGCACTTTTAGACTCATTCGGTTGGGACATTTTGAACCACCCCGCATACTCCCCAGACTTGGCGCCTTCAGACTTTCATCTTTTCACCTCCATGAAGACTCACATGGGTGGAAAAAAAATTTCAATCGAAGAGGAGGTGAAACGAGAGGTCCTGAACTGGAAGAAGATGGTGGGAGAATTCTTTAAGGGCATCAAAAAGCTTGTGCCACGGCTCACAACCTGCATAGAACGTGGAGAAATAACTGACATATTTACCAACGAAATCCTGCAATATTGTTTTAAATACAATTTTTTTTTTTAAATAAAAAAATTGAGTACTCTTACTTTCTGGACGTGCCTCGTATAGACAAAAATTTAACTTTAAGCCAAAATAGCCAACAGAATGAAATTATTTATTTATTTATCCATTCATTCATGTAGCCTACAGACTGCAACAAAGAGTTTCTAGTAGTAGCAGCAGCTATGTTTGACTTCACAGACTGCAACAAAGAGTTTCGAGTACTAGCAGCAGCAGCAGCTATGTTTAAATATTTATACATCTGTTGTGGAGGTTATAAACTATTTCAATATATATGCATATATTGATGATATAACTACACGCAGTCCTGTTGTGCGATAATAGGCTGCACTAGGGTTTTATAAAGGATGTTCTTGGGGGGAAATTGTAGCCTATTTTTGGGTCAATACACATTAAACTCTAATTACATTTTGCTTTGAAACAGTTAAATCTTAATCTTGATGACCAAAGTAGTTGACTGTCCATCGACTGTTTAGATTCCCGTTGTTCACTGCAATCCACAGGATCTGTGTGGGAGAGTTGAAACCTGATCAGCTAATAAACTGCATCAGAGAACATCCGGAACATATGTAAGTTTGTTGCTCCAGAAATACCAGCCATTCACACTAGCTTCCTTCCTTTGTTGTGCCTCCCTGCCAACGGTGACGGTTCACACATGTGTGAAATATTCTTACAGTAATGTCATCTAAGATAGTTCACACTGTATCACTATCTTCCAGATACACATCATATTTGTATGTTTTATTCTACTGCCAACTGCTTTATAGTTGCTATCACTTTATTTAAAAGTACAATCTTCATTTCTAAATCATGTGTTCAAAACATTATGTTGGTCAGGAAATATTATTATCAGTAAAAATTTAACCAATTTTTAACAAGTCAGCTTATAAGCTTCAGAAGAACACATTCTGTCGAGTCAATTGATTGCATCTAATGTTCATTTGAACTCTTTAAACATTTACTTTAACCGCTGTGCACTTGTTAACTTACCAAAGACAGCATTATAAAGGTTTTTATTATTTAGTTAATGGTATTTATACTGAATGACCTGGTATTTCTATCGATGAAAGCAAATTGTATCGGTTTATTTCTGAACAGTTTTTTAAAAACTAAATGTGATGAACAGAGTTAAAAAGAAAATTAGAACTTATATAAGACTTGTTTTTTCTCATTTACGAAAAACTGGTACAATTATTTCATTCTCTGCTTTTTACTGAAAGCGTATAACTAACATCAAACTAATTCTTTAATCAAAAGAGAACATTTGATTATTTTAAACTGATTGAAAACTAAGTATATTTAATATAAGTAGTTTGAGACAATTAATTAAGAAAGAACATGGTGTTAAGGTAGAAGAAAGGCTCTGGCTAGATTATCAATGTTTACATTTACTTGGACTAGATAATATAAAAAAGAATTACTTTCTTCCATTCTAGAAAAATTGTTTTCATCTCCTTGTAAAACTAAATAAACGTAAATACCACCACACATTGGCTGTAGTAAATATGCTACTATTACATAAGTAGTAGAATACTATTGTTCACTGGTTTTAAGTACAACCCTAAGTTAGTTCCTTGAGTACAGGTTATCTTTGTGGGGTTCGATGGTATCAAAACTCTAGTAGAAGACAATGTCATACAAAAATAGTCAAAAAGAACTCAAATTGTTAAGCTTTTAATAGATACTCGGGCTTGATTGATTTAACCCGAATCCAAGATGACCATGAATCTAAAACGACCCCCAGTTTTTCGGTGGTTCTGGATAGGTTTTTTTAAAAGTGGTATTTATTTTATCATGAATGAAGAAAATAATAATTATGGTAGACTTATTTTGTAATACTAACAAATTATTTTTATTTACAAAACAAAACACCTATGTTGACTTAAAATCTAATTAGGGTTGCAGAATTCCTAAGGAATCTATTTTTTTGGTCGCAAATATTGCTTTAGCATGAAGGCCCATCTACGGACTTTGTATCCGTAAGGTGCTTAGTACTCCATAAGAGATCGACTCCACACTAATAGATTGCACTATCTACAGAGTTCATATCTTTAGTTCCTTAATCCTTACCACTCCGTAGAAGTTGACTCAACTTTAACTTTCTAAGGACTAGTCGATACGGACTGCTCAGGACTACCAATCACACCAAAGTAAGTGTGCACTTGCATCGAAATAAAAGCACCAATGACAGCCAAAGAATCCGTTGCTATGGAAACAAATACAAAATTACAAAATAATTTTACAGACTGAGCTATTTCAGAAATATTCTGAACATTTTATAAAAGTATGTTGAGTAGTTACTAATGTTATAATATTATTCTTCTGGGATATCGTCTGCTTGCGCCTAGCTCTAGAAAATTTCCTTTGAAGTGTTTTATTGGACGTTGTTTCAAACTTTCTTATTGGTTGGCACGGTCACATGATTACGGATACGGACTGTGTAGATGCGACTTCCAGACTTAAGGACTATAAATATGCAGAGATTATGGAGTCTGTGTCAGGGCCTTAAGTAGGTTAATTTTGGAAAAGTTTCATAAAAACAATAAGAAGTTAATTTATACTATGACAAATGATAATCGTTAGTGAAAATTCGAGTCTCATACATACCCTACCCCCCTAAATACTAACATTGGACTCAACCATTATTATCACACTAGCTTCTAAAACGTGACTATTTCACAATGATACACAAAAAATAAAATAATATAAAGTAAGGAGCTATAGGAAGAAATCAAAGGATAAATATACAACAAACTGTTGCTTTTATAAGGAAATGATAAACACGTCTGCTGTGAATTACTGTAAAAGTCGGCCTCCATGACAGCCAAACATAAAAAATTAGTGATAATTAACAAAGCATCTTTATTCTTATTTCAAAACCATGATCTAGGAACATCTAATTAAAGATAATAATTTACTTGATATTATTAAAAAATTAAATATTTTGTGGAGTTTCACGAATTACAACTAAAGTTCGGCATCGCTAAAATTAACCATTATTATCACACTAGCTTCTAAAACGTGACTATTTCACAATGATACACAAAAAATAAAATAATATAAAGTAAGGAGCTATAGGAAGAAATCAAAGGATAAATATACAACAAACTGTTGCTTTTATAAGGAAATGATAAACACGTCTGCTGTGAATTACTGTAAAAGTCGGCCTCCATGACAGCCAAACATAAAAAATTAGTGATAATTAACAAAGCATCTTTATTCTTATTTCAAAACCATGATCTAGGAACATCTAATTAAAGATAATAATTTACTTGATATTATTAAAAAATTAAATATTTTGTGGAGTTTCACGAATTACAACTAAAGTTCGGCATCGCTAAAATTGTCTAGTCGTACTATCGATTGTTTAGAATCGAATCGAGTTTTCTCCTCACGTCTCACTTGACAAGCGTTAGCTATGTAGGCAAAGTTTTTAAGAATTAAATACATAACAATTTGATAATTCATTATTTGCTTTTAAATCTATTTTGATTATTGTGAATGGCTGAATTTTTAATATCGTAGTGAAATAATTGGAAAAGTAATCAAAAACAGCACAATGAAGTAAAATTCATTTCAATTCTGCTTATCATTATCCCCAACCCATTTGTGGAGTTAATCATGTTGAATATTAAAGAGTGATATCAAGATCATTAGTGTATAGTATCAATTATTGTGATACCAGTCAATACCTTGGGTGTCATATCGGGCCACAGCTAGGTAGTTATTTTTAACAATAACCTAAAATATATCCTAAGAATCCATGAAAATAACCAAATATTCTGTGATCCCTGTTATACCTCTAAAATGCATGAAAATTGATAAAATCTGTAAAAAAAAAGGCATCCTTGCACTATTGTATTAATATTAAATAAAGATGTAAAATGTTACCTTGTGAAGTATGCCTAACCCAATCCTTAGTCTGCGATTTTAAGACGAACTCTAAATTTGAAGCTACAAATTTGGAAAAAAAACTCCTTAGATTCAGATAAATACGGTACATTGTATTCGAAAATTTCTGGAAATCTCGAATATCCTTAAGAATTCAAAGGTCCCATCTCTTTTTAAAATAATATTATTTTTTATTATAACTCAAATTATCTTGTTTGTTTTTTAATTCTTTTAAAACAAGGTATTTTAACTTTAAAAAACTATGTTATTTTTTATTTATAACATATTAATGCCTGCCATTTCAAAGACAGTTTATTTTAATTTTAAATATCTGAATCTCATTTTTATTTTAAAAAACTTTTTTTAATATCCAATAAATAATAAACTTTGATTTATATAATTAAATTTAAATTAGAGATGGGTTGAATCCACTATTTCTCGAATCCAAATCTACATTTTATTTTCAAACCCAAATCTCAGCAAATTGTTAGAAATTTTAATGATTTACAAATATATGTTTTATTATTGTTTTCTTATATATCTATTATCTGTCTTCATGTAGAAAACAAATATATTCGGTTCTTGCAATATATCTATTTCTTAGAATACATTCGATTTAAAACACACACAAACATATTTTCTACCCTTGCAATATGTTCATTCCCATTTTATAAGGCAGGACTACGTTGGAATATTTTTACAATTACTTCAATAACATATTTTAAAAAATAATAAACTCTTAGTTAAAATCAATTTAAAAACAAATTATGAATTAGCAAGTCGTTATTTGATTCTTAAAACTCATTAGTACTTACTAAGTGATCAGATTACCTGATTCGATCTTAAACAAACAATCGATATACAATAAGTTGGCCGGTAGGCATAAATAAACAGTTTTATCGGTGTCTGATTGTTGACAGTATTTATTTTTCATGAAACCCAACAAAATATCTAACTTAAAGATCGTATCAAATAAATTGGTGTTCTTTGCATAGTTGTAGATAATTAAAACCAGTTGGGTAGTAAGAATTAACAGTATCTTTATTTAATCATCATTTTGGTGAGTAAACATAATATACATCATGGTGGCTGACTTTGTATCGCGTGTAGTGGCGACTGACTTTATATCAAATGTAATATGTTCTTATTTCTGTTAAAAAAAAGCTATAATTTGTTTTATTTATTTCTAGTTATTTGTAATTCTAGTTTTTATTTTCAGTTTTTGAAGTTTTGTGTTCATTAAAATATTTACAAGATTGTTCGTGAGGTGAAAGTTTCAGAAGTGAGCATGTGTTGAAACGGTCGAGTCCAAATTTCCCATAGAGGTGGGAGGGTAGGGTAGTAGGCACGTTAGATTTTCCACACCTAACAAATTTTTTTAATAATGATTTTACTCATGCTTATGTCTTTTGTCCGACAAACTAAAGATTACGGATCGAGTTGTGCTTTTCAAGTAGGCCTAACTAAGTAATTTTTGAATTCAAAATATTATGCTCTGTTTATTCAAGGTGAAAGATTTGACCATCGAATCCAGTAAAACACTGAATCCTCAAATCTCGAATACTGCCAGGACTCAGTGGATTCGAAGATTCGAGTGGCCCATCTCTAATTTAAATATTATATATTTATTTATTAATGAGTACCACTTAATTTTATTCAACATCTGAGATGTTCTTGAGAAGTCAACTCAAGCTCAACTCATACGAAAAGACTTGAGCGCACAACGTCCACAAATATACTCACATTGATGTAATTAGAGCTTTCACTACCACAGTCATAGATGAATCTAATTTAGAGAGCATTGAACCCTTACCAAGGTAAAATGGTGTCCAAGCCTTTCACTCCTTAATCATCTCCAATGTTACATGCTTTCCTTTGTAGTTTCACAAAGAGACTTAATATTTGTGTTTCCAAAATTGCCCTTTTATTGCAAGACATCAATATTGTTATTCAAATTAATAGCATGTTTATAATTTATGTATAGTGAACTGTTTGAGGAAATTGTCACGGCTTACAAAGTTAGCATGTGGTGCCATATTTCCCTCATTGTTATTTGTCTATATTTGTTATATGTTCACATAAAGCATAACTAAAATTTAAATTTAATTTTTTGTCTTAGTTTGCATTCATAAAGTTATAAACTTGAGCTAGAAACTAAGGATGAATAATTTATCACCACACAAATTCAAGGATCTATAATATTTAGAAATTTCAAAGTCCTGGCTTCTTAAAGGATAAACTTTTAACTCTAGTTTTAGTTTTTCAGAAAACATGATTTCTGTTTTAAGTTCAACAGTGAATTGTATCTAATTGTCAAGTTTTATTTACTTGTTTGTTGGAGTGATGTCACTAGGTCAAACTAATAGCAAGATTAAAATAGTCAACAAATGATATGATCTGTGGTCACATTTATTAAAGTTGTGTTTTAATATACATTATATAACTGCCTATTTCTATTTATATAATTCTGTTGGCATGTTTTTAAAAGTTTGTTTTATAAAAATTTAAAAATTTGTTTTATAAAAATTTAAAAATTGATGAAACTATAATTTTATTTTATAATATGAATTCAAGTACCTAATAAATTTGAGTATTTTCAGAATAATTAATGTTACGAACATGATAACATTCATTATTCATAACATAAATTTATTTATTTTTAAATAATTTTAACTATTCACAAATTAAATACAGTTTTATATTTTGAACACCTCAGCTCTAGTCAATATAAGGCTCAGACTGTCCATTTACCTCCACTGTGTGGGTGAAAGAGGGCTGGGGGGGAGAGGGAGCTGGGCAATATATTGTGAAACGCATTGGAACTCTGCATTTGATATTTTCTAGCCTAAGTTCTATTAGATGTATACATAAACTTTGCTATAAATGCAACAAAAAAATATACTGTTATTAATGCAACTTGATGGTGTATTGTCATATTTGCGATACATTCCACTAGGCGACACAATGTACTGTCTACTAATAATTGAATGCCGATGTAGATTACAAATATAGTGGCATGTTTTCTATACTCGTGACGGTTGTAAATAAATACTTTCGTTTCCAAATGGAATTATTCCAAAATAATGTTAAGAGAGTTAAGTTAATAATAAATAAAGGTTGTTAAAAACATTATTCAGTTGTAATAGTTCAGGTTGTAGCTTCACTGTCGAAATTTTCTCGCTGCTGTTAGAACTTGAATGTCTAAGTAGAAGGTCGAGTCTATTTCATGACATCACAATTTATCACAATTTATCACCATTTACTCTGTTTCTTGAATACGCACTTGCTAAGCGGTTATTATTTCCAAACCACCCCAAATGTGTGAAAATAAGTATGCTTACATGAGCCCTTGGACACAGATAATTTGAATATCCCTGTATTTTGGGATGGGGGGAAAATACTTCTATGTCATTGGTTTTGTTTGTTTTAAGCAACTATAGCCACCAGTTCGCAGGAGGGAAGTTGTGCCCGGTCATAGACAAGTTTTGTTAATATTTTAAAAGACCAGCGGTGCACAAAGAAATTTTCTTAAGGAGGGGCATATAATATATTGAAACTATTGTCTTTACCTTTTTCGGATTGGGAATTTTAGAAGTAATTTGATATTTATCTTTTATACGTTTTGGGTATAAGGTAATCCTGGTCTTAAAATTTAATCTATGCTTTCGACACATTAGTGTGACTCCATACTATTAGTTTACTTAATATGTTTTTAATATTCCATTATCATTATTTTAGATTGATGTGGAAGAATGGCTGACAATAATAAAAAATATAAAAAATAATTCTTATTTTTTCTTTAATCTCTTTAAAAAAAATTTAAATACATGCCTAACAAAGATTTATTCAATAAAATGTGTATTTCTGGCAGCAAATTTTAGACACTGACTTCTTTATTGATCAAAAGTCATGACTGTTAACAAAATAATCCTATCACTTTTTCTTATCTTACCATTCTTCCCCCAAACATTTAACTCTGATAACTTGCAAAATTAAATTGACCTACCTATGACCTTGACAGCAAACAGTAAACAACAAAATAGCTTGTTATCTATTTATTATATCTGAAGCACTACATATTGAGTAATATAAAATAACGTTTTTGTGTGGTGATTTATTGTTTTATCTTTTAAAATTTAAGACAATCCCATAAATAAACTTATTAAATAAATTAATTTAAATAATAATTTTATATTCTGACCCATATAGAATGTACATATTAGTTTAGGACATATCAATATTTGTGTAAAATATTACTTATAAAAACATGGACAAAGTTGTGTTGATAACTAATAAATTCTTAAATTAAAATATGTATAAATGTTATGTTGTTGAAAAAATAAAAACATATATATATGTTGATTAGCGATCATAAAGTTGTAAACGTGTTGATTATATTCTTAATATATATAAATATGTTAACAGGAGTGGTATTAACCTGAACCTTCCAGTCCATTTAATTAATATAAGGTTAAAAAAAACAGATTTTAAAAGTTTTTAAAATAAATTTGTAAACAAAATTTATTACTACTGATAGACTGTTGTATACATGGAAATATTTTTATACTTTATTTATTACATCTAGTGAATATTAACTAAATGTGAATGAATTATTTCTAACCGACAGTCTCGACCAGGTGCAGTATGGCTGTTCCTTATGGTCATCCTTGAGGCGCTATTTATCAACATATTGCCACAAATACTTTATACTCATTAGCAGGGCTTGAAAAATAAGGGGGCGAATCAGTCAGTCAAAAATGTCCCCTGTCAGCATGAATGAAATACAGCCACGCAATTTATTTTAACATATTTAAACTAGTACTCATGACTTTTATTTCCATCTAATACTGCATACCAAACAAAAATATATTATATTATTGTTTTTGAAAAAAAAAAAAATAAATAGATTCTTTTTCACCATTTCTTCACCCCTCACATGCGACCAAACAAGAATGGGACAAAACTACCAAATGTTATTTGTGATTGTTTATTTTTATTGTATTTGTGGTCCAAAAGGTTTCAATATTGACAACCCTGATGTATATCTATCTGAAAATCACCCTTGGACTGTAATAAGATATTGATATCACCTTGCAAGAGTCGCTATGTACTCATATCCATAGCTTATGTATGATCTACTCACCATATCGATAATAATCTTGCGGCAGTCTTTATGTAGTCATACTGACAGGACAACTTATGAAGAATCCAGCTTAACCATAACAAAATTATTAATTAAAATTAGATTTTTTTTGCTTTTCAAGCAAAAATTTTCCCTCGTCACAGGCAAACAAGGCTTTTTTTCCAGCCCTGCTCATCATTTTGCTGCATGGCTTCCCCTAGAGCGCTATAATATCTCCCTTTGAAACATACTTTAATCCGCAACATTACCCCTTTAACCTTGCTCTGAATGTTTTAGACATTGAATAAAGACACTCGGTCCCTTTACAATATTATCAGTTAACAAGTTGACCAGGGTTTGAGTCCTGGTTGAGAGGTTTAACACTCTCTCTTCATATAAATATGGGTACATGCTACCCCATTAGTGTTTGTACAAAGAGCTCGGATGAGTGGTAAGGTGGGATGATTAGTGTTTGTACAGGTGGGATGATTAGTGTTTGTACAGAGAGCCCGGATGAGTGGTAAGG
>CABFWB010008918.1:0-15400 GCA_902151455.1 Timema bartmani
GAGAAAATAACCAGTGAACGGTACCTAACAACGAGCAGTATTTTTAAGTAAAAATAGCGAATAATGGAATATTCAACAGGTAGGTTTATTTCAACAAAATCACTCTCAGAAGGTTGCAACCAAAGAGGGGGATGGCGTTCATTTTGTTTTATTATGCTCTACTTGACAGACAAGCTATGTCTCGCACGGTGTGAGGCTGGCGAGTAGAATCCGCTTGCTATTCGATCGTGTGACGTCAGTTTTCGCAGCGCAGACGTTTCAAAATTAGGGGTTTGCGAGATTGTATGCGAGATGAGAGAAATACGCTAGAGACTCGCTACCCGCACGTTTCAAAATTAGGGGCCCTGGGCCCAATAACAGATAGACAGACAAACGGCATTACAAAAACCATACTTTTGTGTTCAGGGATTCATGAAACGTCAATATCCATCAAAATCTCGAATACAATTTTTGTTGACCATCACACAACTTTCTCTCTGAGCTAGAAAGTAAAAATATAGTTCCGTTACGAAGTTTTGTTCAAGAATAGCTAAATATAAAAAGTTTCAAGTTTGTGTCACGTGACAGCTCAATCTGGCAATGGAATAATCTCGTAACATCTTGACGATAGGTCCGCAGAGGATAAGTTGTTATGTTACTCTTTGATGATTCAAAGGAGGGAAAAGTAAACCTTTCATTCAGTTACCAACAGGTCAAGTATATCTTTGGCATGGAAAAACCATCTGCTCTTTGGACTACCTTTTAACACAACTTTGTTTCCTACCGCCACCAGAACTTGTCACACATCTTGTAGTTGGATGAGTCAACCCACCTACGCTCGAGTAAAAAAGGAAATTTAAGAAGAAAAAAAACCTTGCGTGTCTCTTTATAAAATACCTCTCGTGACTGACTTTTAGGGTATTAGAAATTTATATTTGATATAAGCCATAAGGTATATAAAGAGAGATAAAAAATAGAGGACGAACCCTAAATGAATCTCACAATTAAAATATACATTAAATATAAAATTACTTTCCAAATAAACATTTTTTAATTTTTTAAGACCACGTGCCTTTTGGTCATCGGTAATCTGCTTCCGAAAGATTACAAATATATTAAATGAATTAAACTCTTCACTTGGAGTTTTATCAGTATTATAACATTTTGCTAAGAAAACAAAATAAGCTTTGTTCAAAATAAATATATTTATAGGTTCAGTAAGGCGAAAAAAAATTATATTCCTTTTACCAAATATTTGTTAAAATATGGTAGATCAAGCACACACAAAAAAATGCTCTTTGCAAAAATTGAAGAAATAAAATAAAACAATGATGTTTTATGAATTGTTCTGATCTATTTCAATGATTGCTGGTAGTTAAAATGATAATATTTAATGGAAAAACAAAATAGTTACACAAAGCTATCGAGATATTTTATCTCAAAGCGTGTAGAGAGGGCGGGCCTGGACCCTGGAATGTTTTGAAGCATCATATACGTATACAAACTTTTATTGGCTTAAGTTATAATAAAGTTTCCTAGGAAAAATTCCTTGGAAAAATTAGCTTTCTACACTTTCTTCCTCTACTCATATTAGAACTGGTATGACACTTCCCAGAAAAGTAAATAATTATGAAATCCTAAAAGGGAAAAAGATAAATATGATGACACTTTTATAATAAGTCATAGTAAGAGAATAATAATTACAAGAATTTGCAATATTGTGTTTGCACAATCTTCAACAAATTTGCTCTAATGAAATACTGTCCTTGAAAAAATTGTGTGAATTAACATAATCATATTACTATAATGTATTTTATATTCTATGTGTATTAATAGGTGTTCTGTCTTTCGACAAGTCATATTCCTTGTCTAAACAGAATCCTCCAGCATGTCCTATTAGTAACTTTACTTTAATACGAAACTTCATCTTCTTTTCCTTGTTTGAGGTAATTATTCAGTTGAATTTGTGGTATTCTTGGTCATTAACTAGCGCGTTAGCTAACTACGCCGCTGAGACGGGCCACGTACTTTTTAGCTAGTTAATATTTCAAACGTAGATGCATTACAAAGGTGCGTAAAACTTTATTTAATTACAGAGTGGCATCATGTTAAAGCAATGTAAGAAAGAGTAAACTATTTAGTTACCCATAGAAGCTAGTTTGTGCTATTAGGCGTGCGATGTAATGACTTGTAATGATATTTATTATATATTTAAATAGCTTAATTTAGAGCTTGATATTGAAGATATCAAAGTGAAGTTTATCTTCTTTAAATATACCTATAAAATCTAGATTTATTTTTATAGTGAAAATATAATGTTTTATTTAAACTATATAAGTAGAAGAATTAATAGAATTTAACTATTAAAATAAAGAGTTAGCAGCTCTAATTTTATCACCAATCTTCCTTAACCGGAATATAAATTCAATATTATCATTAACAATGATATACCTCTATTTTGGTTTCAATTAATAAAATAAGGATAATTTAATATCTTAGATTAGGTCGAAACTAATTGTGATTTATCACTTCATATTTAAGATAAATTGATAAAATCAATACTTTTTGTATGCAATCCAAATGTTATATTTAACTATAATCCTATAAGTTTATTCTGCCCATTCTAGTACACCCTGTAATCATTCGTAGTATAATCCAATAATTAGAATAATTAAAAATATTATAATAGTTGAGAATGTTTGAATTAATATAGATCAATCTAAAGTGATGAAAAAAGGTAAGATCAGTGCGATTTCTACGTCAAAAACTAGGAAGATTACTGCAATTATGCTTGGCAAACTGGACTACGATAATTCAACTCCACAACACCACACACAATAGCAATATATTGTAAATGTTTCCAAAAATAAAATATCAAATAGAGCGTGACATAGGTTTCCCACGTTTATATTGAATTCATATACAACACTTTACACAATATAGTGAAGCATATAAACTAGTATACAAACGTTGAGATGGTTCAGAAATAGAACACAAATTCATATTTATAACGTCATCATTACTTTAAATTTACGAATACATCTGATGCAGCTGTATCTCTGCTAGGATCATTTCAAACTCCCAAGCTTCTCTAGTGATGCACCATTAATGGTGTATTCTCCTTTATATTTAGTAAAAGCGTTGTGTTATTTTACTTGAATAAACATGTTAAAGTATTATTTTCATATGTCTCTATTTATAAATTTCATACAAAAACAACCACTTTGCCCCAATAGATCCAATTTTATTATAAAGACGTAGTTCTACCCCACCCCTCCCCCCTAACCCTTCAAGCCGTCAATAAACTGTCATTCTATGAAAACAATCCTTTTAACTCTTCGGCAATATTTATGACGGTCTGAAAGGTGTTTCTTCATTGCAAGATGAAAGGACATGTTAAAATACTATGAAAACTACCCTCAACCAAAAATAAAACAACGATTCTTCATTTCTGTCCAATCGGTATTTAAAAGAAACTTTTAAATGATTTACGAAACTGAACACATAGTATAAACTTTAAAACATATAAACAGTATTCATAAGAAGAAGAAGAAGAAGAAGAAGAAAGTAAAAAAGAGGTGATATTGGGTGGATCAATTTTTCGCAAGCCGGTCCTTTTTTCCTTGTCTTACTTTATTTCAGGTTTAGATCTTGTACGCCATATAGTTTCAAGTAACAAATTTCATACTGATTTTTTGGCACCTAGTAAGAGGACTACAAGTGACACGAAAAATGTATACTTTCTTTATAAGAGATATAGCTTATACTAATCTAGCCACATGGGATGCTCTATTATTATTATTATTATTATTATTATTATTAGTGCTAATTACGCTAATGGATTAGAAATTGGAAAGGTTGAATTTGGAGGAAGTGAACCTGTATTTTCGTGGAGGGAAAGTGGAAAACCATTTAGGGAAAACCACCCCTAGTTCCCCCGACCAAAATTTGAACCTAGATCTCCCTGTCCTCGGCAGTCCAGCTCAACACGTAACTAGCTCATTAGCTAACTACGCCATCGAGGCGGGTTAGTGCTCTATTGATAAAAACTGTATAGCAGGATGTTTGTGAACCATCGTTTCCAATCTATAACTATATAAAAGGGGAAGTAAAACTGAGCTAAAACTTTCTTGTTATTTACAAGTATAGAAACCCCTCACACAATAATTAGGGAATCGTATGAATCGTGTTTTAGATTAAAAATACCGACAACGGTGTAAAACAGTATACAATAGTTATTTCTTTGCAAACTGATGTTTATTTAATATCCAAATAAAACTATGTAGCTTGATCTCACGTTTATAGAGGTGGTGTCAGTGTATTCGTTAGTTATCCTGTTTGGTGGGATTTGAGTCCTAAGAGCTGAATGTACGCTCCATTTACCCTGGATGTTAACAATCGAGCTTACCTTGACTGATTGCACTATTGTGCCAGTTTATTATTATTATTATTATCATCATCATCATCGCTTCTTACTACCCGTTGGGGTTATACGCACTTACGCTAATGTGTTATGACAGGGTGATTGTGAGATGAAATGGAGGACCTACAGTTTAAGGTGGAATCCGTACCACGGTGGAGGCCTGGCATTCCTCACATCACAAATTGTAATTAATACACGTCTTGTCAGAGGTGAAGGAAGGGTTTGGCAATCAGATAAGTTTGTGCCGGGACTGGGGATTGAACCCCAGACCCCAGCACAGAAGTCCGACACCCTATCCCTAGACCACCATCCCCATAGTGGAATCAACGGAATGTAATTAAATAACATAGTTGGAGTTATTTTCTTTAAAGTAGTTAGTTTAACAAATAAAATTAGTAAATCACAAATTAACAATGACATTATAGCAAAAAGAAAACGCATACTCTGTTATAATTTGTACTCTAAATGAGATATTCTGAGTAATATTATATTTATCGGAAAGTTATTTATGTTTTGAGTCACAGGTATAGTAACAGATCGAAACCTTGTAGCCTTGAGACCAAAAACCTCAAAAAGTCGTTGACTTAAAAACGTGTTTCAAGAATTTTGCAGACGCAGGCGATATATCTCTCACGTCTACAACAGGAGTATAATTGCCACCTTGTGTTGTTTTCATTAAATGGAACCGCGACACGGATACTAATAAATATTACTGTCCATCATCCATAGAAATGATAGGCAGTAAGTTTTATTTTTCTCTAAAGTGAAACGCCTCCTCACTCTAATCCTTGAAATCGTGAGAATCTTAGTGTGAAGAAATGGTGAGAACAGACTCATTTCAATAATAATTTATATTTAAATGGACTTCAATTTGATTTAGACAAATTATTTTGTATCTAATTTATTAGTTAAAGTAGTACAACAACTTTTTATTTAGAGTTAAAATATATATTTATAACAAGGAATAGTAATTCAAATTAATTGCATGAATATGTTTTGAGGCTATTAGCCATAGGGGTATGCGAGATCTACTTTTTTGGTTCGAGACAAGATCGGGAACAAGACTCAATCATCGAGACGAGATCGGAAACGGGAATTTTAGAATCCCTTACTTCGAGACGAGAACTGAAATTAAAACTTTAAAACTAATTATTTCTAAATTTTCTAATACAGTATTACGTACCTTAAAACACTGATAATATTTCATTTGTTATTGTTAAATAAATACATAGGCCCTAACAGAGGAAATTTAAACAAAATATATAAAGTTTAAAATTTAAGCAATTTTTATTACTTTTGCTATAACTTAGACTAATTAAATTATATACATTTATTAAACACATATTAAATCTAAATATACATCTAGAATAGGTTGACACACATATTTATATTTAAATAATAAAGGAATCGAAAGTTTAAAAGTAGGCCTATATTAAATATGGAGAAAAAGCAATTCCCAATATTTTCGGGCTTACAAAATATGTTTCCCGACAATCGGGTCGGGAACTGGAAATATTTTTTCTCGCGGGAATCCCGCACACCCCTACTATTAGGTACAACACCTTAGCTCAGTTGGTAGCGTGTCCATATACTGAACTAAGGGTTCCGGATTCAATTCCTGGCATGGCCGAAATATTTCACATTGATGAAATATGGGTTTCCCCTTTAACAGTGATGTATTAACGGCTGGGGGCTGGATGTTGTGCCTGTTATTGATTTAAGTTAGGTAGTTTGTAAGTCGCTTATAAGTCTCACTCTATGTCCCACAATTGACAAAGCTCTGCTCTACACACCTCACAATGTATATGTATGTATATTTATTCACACCTTGCCAAATAGTATCTTACTGAATAATAAGAGCATTCCCAGGTACAGTTTAAAGATGGATTTACACACAAAAGACAGATTCACACTCACAGGACTGTGCGCTGACTGTGTGCCAGACCGTATCGTGTTGTTAGCATTCAGAGGATAGTAGCAGCACGGTCGGCGCACAGTCCTGTGAGTGTGAATCAAACAACGGTCTTACAGGGTAACTCATATTGGAAGGACCTGTTAGAGATTGTTTGTAGAACGACACAGCCGGCGCACAGTCCTATGAGAGTGAATCCAACTTTAACTAACTCTGCTTATCTTGGCAACACTCCACAACATACACTGGAATTTGAATGGTAAAAAATCTTATAAGATATTGCAAACCAAACCTTTATCTCTCTGTCAATTAACAGTTTGAATAAATGTGTAATCCACAGGTAGAGACGCGGAAAAAATATGTCAGTCTCCTCTAAACTGGTTTACCGTTGATAAGGAGGTTTGGTTCGAAATCTAGTATGGTGCAATAAGGTTGAGAACCAAGGTCGTGTAAAGGAGGCTTCGGGGGATCCCTATCTCCCTGAAATTTGTTGGAGCCCCCTCCATCTATACGTATACACACTTTTATTGGCTAAACGTAGAATACAATTTTCTTTTGAACCCCCCTCCTCCTTCTAGAAAAATTAGCTTTCCACGCACTTGCTGAGAACCGTTGGTATATTGTATTACTATAGAAAATTATTTCTCTAAGGTGGAAAAAAATCCCTTGTCAGGAGTTTGTGGGTGTGAATACACGCAGCAGAGATCAACATACTTGCAGAAAACTTCAAAGAACTTTTTTTTTTTACAAAATCTGCTAGTTTGACCTCGCAACCATGATTTAATCCTCCTCCCCCTCTTCACTCTCACTACTCCTTCATCGTACTAGTTGAGAGAAGATGTTTCACAGTTCATCGCCTTCCTGGATGTAACGGTCCGGAGAGCAACACATGGCCACCACTCGTCACTAGACACATGACACCGACCTCTCCAAACACACCGTTCCCGTCCACATCTTGAGCCGACACATGTGTGTCGGGGTAGGGGATGGGGAGGGGCTAACCTGATGCAATTGAACAACTTTTCACTTAAGGGTGCTACTTAGGAGAGAAGGGAGTAGCGTTGTAGACATTTAGAAGTCCCAAACAATTTATGAAGTGACTTGATATTTTAAAATATTGTTTTCACCAAAATGTAAGCGAAAGTTGTGACTAGTTAAAAATAATAATTTTAAATGGTTTTTAAAGAATGTGTGATAACTTACACGAAACCTTAAAAAACAATCCCACGTTATTTTAAAATGTTGTGTTGTGACCCAATCAAAATATGACTTTATTTGATAGAGGAAGGCTACAAATTTTTAGCGTAAAGCGTAACAAAAAAAAGTTTAAACATAAAATTTATATTTTTTATTTTGTCAGAAAGATAATTTCACCTGCAGTTTGTTGAAAACGACATTAAATAATATCAGACAACTTCTTAAATAATGCGGGATTTATAAACGTCTCTAACGCATCTCAGTACTTTACCATAAAGAGTTTAGAATTGTTTCTCATATTTAATTTATTTTTGTTTGGGAAACCATTTGTATGCTCTTGATTAATAAATGTTTGTTCTAAAATAAGCACTACTGGGGAACTTCCTAAATACTTTCATTAATATAAAAATATTTTATCGTTTTTATTGAAGTTCATTGAGGTTTCTACTAATAAATAACTAAAACTTAAGTAAATATGATTAATACTATTTTATATGGCAATTAAAATCTTAAAAAAAGGCCCCCAACAATGTTTATTTTAGAATAAAAGTTTGTGAATCGATATATTACAGCTGTTAGCCCAATAAAAATATATAAAAATAATTTGAAAAATTCTTGGACACTGTAAAGGAGTTTGAAGCATTGATTGACGTAGTAAGTGAGTATGTTACCCGAAGGTTGGTCCTGATGTACTACCTCATCCCTCTGGAGCAGCGCACGCACTTGGCCCTCGGCCAGTTAGTAACGCCCACCCATTCCATCTGGGAGAAAACACATATATTAACGCAGTAATGTATAATACTTGTGACATAAGGTTTAGGAAAGCATTAATTTAGTAATTTTTCTTTTTGGTTTGTAGGGCTGTTTCAAATGTGTGCTAGAATAAAAAAAAATTTTAAACTCCATGTAGTCAGCCTACAATCAAACCATACCGACCGAGCGTCCGCCATCTTTTGGTGAAGGTAATGCCAACTTCAGTGGATATAGAATATCATGTGGTCAACACAATGAAGCCTCTGACAGTTAATTAAATTTAAAATATTGCATTAACTAGGCTAACACAATTATATAAGTTATTAGTGTTTTAAAACTTTAATAAATTATAGATTTATTTGATGAACTTAACAAAAGAAACAGCTTAGGCTATTATTCTTACTGACACATCTATTTTTGTGATGGACCAGCTAGTGGAGATATGGAGAATATATAGTATGGAGATCAACATTGAGAAGTCAAAAGTGATGGGGATTTAAAAAATGAAGAGCCGCTGAAAATCAAAATAGGAAACCAGGAGTTGAAAAACATAGAGCAGTTCAAGTACCTGGGAAGTCTGCTTACAAAGGATACCTACTGCACCAAGTAAACTAGGTCGAGGATGCCATGGCCAAGAAAGCTTTCAACAAGAAGAGGCAATTGCTGACTAGCAAGTTGAATTTAGAACTTAGGAAGAAATTGATGTAATAATACATTTGTTGCATCGTGCTGTATGGAGCAGAAACTTGCACTCTTGGGAAGATGGAAAAGAAATACTTGGAGAGCTTTGAAATATGGTGCTGGAGGAAACTTGAGAAGATCAGATGGAGAGATAGGGTGACAAATGAAGTCCTAAGAAGAGTGGTCCTAAGATGAGAACTATTTTGGGTGTGATTCTTCGGTACAAAGCAAACGGGATCGGACACATCCTTAGGAGGAACTGTCTTCTGCACGATGTCATAAAGGAAATTTTGAAGTAAAGAGGAGGATTCAATCAAATATTAGATGAATTGAAAGAAAGAAGAAAATTCTGGGAGTTGAAAAAGAAGTCAGAGGACAGGTCGCATTGGCGATCTAAGTTCACTGACAAAATGAAAGGACCTGTCTGTCGTAAGACAAAACGCCTAATAACAAATAATAAATCTATTTCTGAATGTTCAGGTTAATCGTAAATAATTAAAAAAAGAGGAGGGTGACTTTTAGTCAAATATATCATTAGTCTCCTTGGGCGCGACCGGAAAATCCCTTGTGTGCAAATGCACCTGATTGGGATTTAGCCTTAACTTTCTGAAGTATATTCAATAATATCAACTTCTACGACCTCTTCGGTAAGTAATGTGTATTCATCCTAAAAGGAAAGTTTTATTAATTAACTTCGGCTGCTCTTCTAGAGTACACATTATAGACTTTTTTTTTTGTAGAGCTTGAGACAGGCCAAAATTTGAAGGAGGGTAATGCTCCCCCTAAACCCTGATTCAATGGGCTTGGCTGTAGTCAAAACATGCTTAAATGAGTTCTTAATAAGTTTAAGTACAGGTAAAAAGAATTATTACGAAATCCTGTCTTGAATGTGTCTTTGACGGAACCTAACATAACTTTTCATCGTAAAAGAAAAAAATCACTAAATAAACACCTATAGTAGCCTTATTAGTTGTAATCCCTTTAAAAAAATCACTATCGTTATGAAAAAGCAGTTGGGGGAAGTGTTATTTGGAATTCACTAAAATTGAAATAACATCATTGTACTCGCTTTGCTTTGACTTCTTTTACTAATTCATAGTACGCTGATCTCTGCAATTGGAACTAATATCGAACTTTATGCAATATTATATCAATTATTTTTCCTGCATTATTCCCCTCTTTCCGACGTTAATAATTCCCTGGTTACACCACTACGTTATTTAAGAAATTGTTTTATTTCAAAATATAATTCCCGCCAAAATGGAGGTAAAAGGCTTCTACATATTACAAAGAGTTAAGAAAAATTGCATCTTCAATTTGAAAGTTTGAAAAAAAAGTGTATTAAAAGGAAAATTAGTTCCTTTTAAACGACCTTCAACGCGAAATATCGAAGATCTGAGATCAAAGTAAATGGTTAGTAACATGGATCTAGCCTTTCCCTAATAAAACAATTAATCCTTTAATAGGTTCATATTAACAAATCTAATATAGTTTAGAATTATTTTAGTGATCTAGAAGCTTATGAATTGCTATTATCATGACTAATTTAAGAATACTACAATGTGCGAATATTTCATTTCAAGTTGGCAACACCCTTAATTATCCTAAGCCTTTAAAGTTACTGGCACAAAATGCGCATATGTAAATTAACTTTTTTTTATTATGAAGAACAGTAAAAAATTAGCAGGAAACAAGTAATAAAACATTCTCAAGGCGAATATTTTTTTAAAAACATAAGTGATGTGCGTTGTACTTAAGATTTATATATAAATCTACAGTTACAGAACACCAGATGTGGTTTTCAAAGAGATGTGTAAATTTTTTACTTGCAATTAAAAGGGAATTGACGTTGCATTTATAAGATCTGTGGCGGCTTCATCCATGGTCGGTAGGGTGGAGGTTTTGTGTTTCAGAAGTTGACCGACATCTTCTGAGAAAATTTGTTCAATCAATCTCGATTGGTTAGAAATTATTCATTCACCTTGTGGTGATCCGTATCGGTGAACATAATGGGTTAAGGCAGTGTTTACCAAACTGTAGTACGCGTACCCCCAAAGGTACGCCAAGGATTTCAGGTAATACAGGAGGTACTACTAAGTTTTATTAATTATAACATTTTTTTGATAGCATAAAGTTTGATAAAAAAAATTAAAGAAAATAATGACGTTGTGTCATGGGCTTTCATAAGCTTTTCCATTCCCTACGTCACGACTTTTTTTGTCTTACAGTTAAATAAAGAAAAGTATTACGTTTTTATACAAATGTACTTCAAACCGACAAATGACAACTCTAGTAGACAAGACAAATCCCGCTACCTCTAACTATGAAAAATCTAAAAATAGGAAAAAACAATACGTAGAAAATACTTCACGAGAAATCCCAAATCTCACCTGTCAGAGGTAAGTCTAATCCTTAGTATAAGTGTATAAGAATGAGCTGATACGAATATTTTAATATGTGTTCAATCCAAATACTGTCGGTACAGTATTACGGCCCGCGAGCCAACCAAGAGGTGGAACCTTTGGCCCTTGGACATAAAAAGGTTGGCGACCCCTGGATTAAATATAAAATTATTACAGGTGTTAAGTACGGTTATAGCCACCCATAATAGTTGTCTATTTAATACATCATTATATGCACATTCTTACTATTGTTTTTGTTCTATTGGTAGCATAAACCCCTCCAGAGTCTAAAATGGCCGCGTTATTTGATATTTCGCGATCTTAATTGATCACTCATATGTGTATGGCTGACGATTTCCACATGTCCATCCCAGACTCTGCCTTAAAAGTGTAATTTCTCAATTTAAGGAATAACAATTAATTAATAATTTTTTAGCACCGTGTCTTACTACACGTTTGGGCAATAAGCTAAATGTTTATTAAAATTTTGAATGACCCTCTATACTCCACTCCGAAGAAGCTTGGTTAGACGTTAGTTTACACATTAACATAAATTAGTACAGTACCATATTATTATTACTACTATTGCAATTTATTTAGCCTCCCGTCCTATCCACATTTAATCACACTATTGGATTAGGAAAGTATGATTTTGAAAGATAATTTAGGATGAATCCTTTCAGGACACTCAGCTAGGATTATAACCCCAACCTCCTTATCACTGGTATTATATTTGTACAGCTACACCTTATACCGTGTGACCACCGATGCAGGTCATAACATAATAATGTTTATATCGGGTAGCTTTTGCAATTAAGACAAAAGCGTCGGCACTGCACCAATAAAGAGCGAATCTTAACTACAGTAATGAACGAAAGAAGTATTTAAGAGTTTCATTAATCTCTCACAGTAAGGTGGTTTATTGCTTTTCTTTCATTAAAATAAATATACAACATGACATGTTTTACGAAGCCATGAGAGGTAGTTTAAATTTCTAATCTATTCTTAATGAACGCTCTTATGTCGTTACGTTGCTACTCGATGTGTTTACTGTGTCATTAACTTTTCGGGACAGGATTTTATGGCTCTATAAGACTAATAGGAAACATGTATCCCACTATTGAACAATGTTAATCTTTGTTAGATGTTTAGCATGTGATTATATATTTAACAGCCCATTAGTAAAAAACAAATTAATTACCAGATTGGTTGGATTTTAGTCAGCCGATGTGTGGTAAAATCTTGCATGGAAGATATTGTTTTTACTTTTTCCTATCATCATTTTCTGAAATTCAACTATGAGGTTTTCACATTTGACTCAGACCCTCTTCGATCGTAGTTTGGGTAAGAGAAAAGAGTGCCGTATGAGGAGACAAAATTTTTACCTTGTTCCCTCCCACTCAGGATCTATCTAAACAATCTCAGACATTTCTAAACTGCGTTTTAAACTGCTTTAGGATTGAGGTCAGCGCAGCCGGAGCGGGGAGTGGAGGCTCGTCACACGCTCAACCAATCCTTGAAGGGTAGTTGTCATAGCAACCGATGCACGATGCCAGATTTCTTGACAGTCACTGAATATGCCTGCATAGTAGTACCGCTTAAACTCCAGCTATGTGGCAACTATGCTCCCCAGCCTACCCACCACGCGGATCCTAATGCAGTTTAAATCACAGTAAAATTATAAAATTGCACATTAGTGTTTATCTATTGGCTTTCCGTTAAGTATGATAACTAAACAATAAAGGTAACCATAAACAAGTTACATTCCTTTCTCCTACCCAAATCTGTGGGCACGAAAATAAAGGCTTCAGTTTAATTCATTCTCATTTGATAGGATCGGAGAGGCTGGAGTTTGGATTCCAACCGGGGGGACCCAGTTTGTTTCCTAAATTATTATGTATTTAATTATTTGAGATATTTAACTGTCACTTTCTGAGCCGACTGATTATATTAGTCCACGAGAATTTCTATGACCGAGAGTGAAAGGGCCTACCAATTATGCTGGGAAATATTTCTTCACATAGGCTACCTTCCAAGGTTCTTTTTCATGTCACAATCAACATGGGCTTTACTTCTTCTCCGAAGGAAGTTATCCTTCGGATTTTTATTTCTCAAGAAAAATGCGTTGACCTCGGTTGGGTTTGAACCCATGAACATCGGGTCCTGAGGCGAGTACTTCATCCTAATACCCCAGAAGTCAATTATTTCCTAAACGATTTTCCACTCTCACTCCACGAAAATGTGGGTATGTTTCCACTAAAATGTCCTCTACTCAGCTCTACCCCAAAACTGTAAATTTATGGGTAGATCGTATGGGTAGTAAGATGTGGTGAACCAAAAAAAGTATTCTCTATCCAGCTCCCTTAGTAATATTTCGCGAGTCGCCACTGAGGGAGTGTGTGCCAAGTATTCACAACACAGCAGCACTGTACATCCCAAGTAACACACACTCAGAAGTACTACTAACTTGATGAGGACCGGAAGTTGTTATTTACATGCAAGAGTGGTAGACCGGAAATCAGAAGTTGTACCGCTGACACTTACAGTACGCTCTTTTTAACTGCCGTAGATAGTGTTGAATGAAGGTGGCTCACTCAATTCCGATTGTTTAAGTTTTGGGCGTCTTAGTGTCCGTTTGGGTCATCCGTAACTTTGTGAACACTAATTTGTACGTTCAAACATCCACCAGGATTATTTATAGGACCCACTTTGGAGATCAAACTTTATTAGTCTAAGGCACAGGTTATTAAACTGTGGGTCATGACCAGTATTGCCAATTTAGTGACTTTGTCGCTAAACCTAGCGAATTTTACGGGTCTGAAACGACTAATTTTCATTTTAGCGCCTAGCGACTAATCTGGCGACTTTCCTTAATTTTCTGTCCAATTCATGTTCACTATTTTAAATTTTAATTATGTAGGATTTTGATTTTTGAACTACCGTACTGCAAGAACGCATAACGCATTGCTTCGTTCTATAGAAGAACTATAATATATTTGTCATTCACAAATTACAATGACATCGTTCCGTTGCTTTGGCGACAAAGATTTTTAATTTTTCGTCTAGCGGCAATCTAGCGTCTTTCTGGTACTAATCAAGCTACAACACTTATATGGTCGTTGGCAACACTGGTCACGACTCCCTCTATTGGAGCCGCTAAATAGATTCTGAGGGTTGCAGCAAACATTGACAAACGTGAATAAATTAAAAATTTACCATAGAGCTATTGACGATATAATACACTACAGACTTTCAGTCTATATTTGTTTAGTTCAGTGCAGAAATAAATGTCGTCTGGCATGGATTTAACGAACACAATTTTTAAAATCATTCGTATAATTAACTCAGATAAACTAATGATTTCTATTGGTTATCCTCCTTTTAGATAAAGTTTGTAAGTTATAAAAATTTACTAATAATTTATTATATATATAGCTGCATATATGAATTTTTTGCAATAAATATAGAACTAATAATTCTTTATATTTCTTTCTCATCTGATCCAAAACTGCCCAAAAGCCGATATAAGAGTATAAAAACTTGAGTTAACCATTACCGCTCAGGGTCACTGATATTTTTTGTCTAGGGGTCAAAAATAAATAAAAGTTTAAGAACCTGTGCTCTTGCAATAGCCTATACTGTCGATGACGGGGAGATCGGGTTCGAATTCCAGTCGAGACTACTAAGGGTAGTTTTTACTAAATAGTTTTCCACTCTTCCTTCACACAAATGCGCATACTATTCTCCTAATTCAACCTTTCTCATCCCTAACACATTAGTGTAATTATTAGTATACACGCATACAGCCTGAACGGGTAGTGAGACGCGGTAATACAAATAAATAAAAATAGACCTGAGATGTTTAGGACTTGTTATATTTTTAGTTTATCTTTCATTTTATTGCTGACTCAGTTATATTATTATTAGCACCGTGTCTTATTACCCATTCGGGTTATACGAACTTACGCTAACATGTAATTGTAGGGTGATTGTGAGATGAAATGGAGGACCTACAGTTTAACGTGGAATCCGAACCACGGTGGAGGCCTGGTA
>CABFWB010008919.1:0-15375 GCA_902151455.1 Timema bartmani
TCTCTTTTCGCCCTTTATAAAACTACTCTTAATTTTAAGTTTTAACAGACACACAGACAGACGGCATTTCAAAGACCATTTTTAAGGGTTCGGGGGGTCATGAGACTTCGACATCCATCAACATTTCGGACTAGATTTTTTTACGGTCGCAATACTTAACCTTTAGTGATCGAAAAGTTAAAAAAAAATATTTATATATATATATTTGCGTATAGCTTGAAAGTTATTTGTTTTATAAAAATATGTTTCGAATAAAAAAAAGTATTGTAAATAGATCTATATATTTGTAAAGATAAGTAATTTCATATCTCAAATAGTTTCGGAGATATGATAAAAAATGTTAATTTACGCATCAGACCGGAGCCCTTAAAGTCATTTTGCCGAAATATCCAGAGTAGCCATTTTGTTTTGAATATATATAAATGCTTAGAAATGAAATTTAATCAAAATCGTTAGATCCAATTTTGAGAAAATCGAGTTTTTCTCTTTTTGCCATTCAGTAAACTACCCTTAGATCTAGGGTTAAATATCCAATTCCAAAAATCCCTCGGGGCAACCCTATGAAACCCTAGATAACAAATTTTAGCCCAATCAGTAAAATAGTTTAGGTTCTAATTTGAGGTACAGACAGACAGGCAGACAGACAGACAGGCAGACAGACAGACGGAAATTCAAAAACCACGTTTTCAGATTCAGTGAGTCATGAAACGTCATCAAACTCTTGAGTTCTATTTTTTTGACGATCACCATACTTTCTCTACCTGTAAGATGGCGAGACAGTAAAAAATTACCAATAACAGTGGTGGAAATGGCTTTATATAATGGCAGCTCAGTAAAACACAAACACACACATACACACACATACACACACGTGTACCCTTCGTTTATTCTGTAAGATAGCAAGCTTACCCTTGGTTGTTCCACTATGACATAACTTATAAGATACGGCCATAGTGTAATACGTCAAATTACCATTCAGGGTAAATGGATTGTACCTGTACAATGGAACTACACTCCAAACTGGTGATGGGACCTTCCACTTTTCCCACGCATCTCAATGAACTCTGCGCATGCGTAGTGCAGAATTTCCCAAATTTGTGTATTCAGCCTAGTCCTTTAGCTTGTGTGCTCCAATTTGAGATTGACAATCCAAAGCGCAGAGTACATCTCCATTGTATGAATCGACTTTCTCATGTTAAAAAACATCCTCTTATTTTCAACTGTAACTAGTGGTAGTAATGGATACAAGCACGCATCGCCATTGAATTTATAATGTTAATACTGTATATTATTTATATTAAACTACATTGTTTATTGTAAGATTAGTATAATTCTTTCTAAATCAGCATTTAAACATAAAACACAGAATATAAAAAATTTATTTAAGTTTGAATATTTTACATACATGAATAAGAGGCTATGTTTGTGATTTGATGAAAATATTCTTTTAAAATTTTGGTTTATTGTTTTAGAACTTCTTTGACTTTGAGTTGTGAATTTTTTACTTCCTCTTTATTTTAAGTAGCAACAGTCTGTGCACAAGATCTGGGAGAAGTTATTAAAATATTATAAAAACTTCATATAAAGTATCTATTAGAAGACTAAGTAATAACGTCACAATGAAATTTCGGTTGATCATTGGTCAAGTATTAACATTCATTTATCTATGATAAAAATGCACTTTTTTACAACGCTTCTTACAACCCATCAGGGCTATCGGCATTTAATTACACTTATAGGGTATAGAGGAGCAGTATTTTAGAGCAAATGTACTAGAATAATTGACGTAGAGGCAGAGTGGTAAACAATTTGCAAAAATCACCCCCAGAAAACTCATCTGGGATTTGAATCTCGACCTTTCCATCACCAGTAAGATGGATAAGACAAACTTAACGTCTTAGTTCGCATCTACACTGATGCGGGGGAGCATATTATGTTTTATATAAATATGACTCAGATCGAACGACCTAAAAAAATAAAAAAGAGCCTCGTAAAGAATTATGATACTCCCAAGATTGCCTTCTATTTGACAGCCGTTAACACGCTCTTGGGAAGATAGGCAGGGGTGATTCCCTTTCTCTTTCATCCATGGGAGGACTTTTGATATATTCCATTAGAAGAGGATATCAAGTCGAAGAGACACGTCGTGGAAAACAAACTGCTCTCTTTCGTGGCATAGTTATTGGGGGNTTGACAACGCCATGACGTTTTACTTATAGAGGACACTTTTCAAATTTGTTGTGAATAGTAAAACAAGAAAATATTACAATGATAATATATCATATATATATGTCTTTGTTAATAACAACGTTTCGTATGTGTTCATCTAACCATTTTTCATCATTTGAATATATGGTTATTAAAAACATCCATTAATTTTTCTGAACGAGCAATGGAATTGTGTCTTAGGAGTATTATTGGTAGAACAATAGTATCATTTTAATCTATTATAGCCATAACCGGGATACATATAGAAAAAGGTGTTTACATGTAACAGGAGGTCAGGGTTTTAATCCTCGCCATCAGTAGAGATGTTTTCCCTAAATTGCTTATTTCTCTCCTTACACGAAAATGAGGGTACACATTTACTATACATTTATTTTAAGGGACTAATGTGAGTAGGGCAATAGTCCAAGGAATAGTAAAATGAGAAACACGGAAAACATAATTTTGGGATAAGAGTTGATTTAAGTTCGGGTGAGTGGGGGGGGGAGGGGGGGGGATATATCCAAAATTAACTTGTTTTCGTTTTTTGGGGGGTGAAAGGGAGGTCTAAAATGAGCTTGTAATTCCCTCAATAATCAAGTGCTCCCCATTATTAAATCAGAGTACACTGCCAACAATGGCATCCCTAACACAATTAATGTGCAAGGTAGTTTGATTGGTACCTGCGTTGATCTAATCTAATGAGTCAGTCAGTGCCTCAAAAGACGCCTTTGGCACCCATATAAATGAACAAGGGAGGGGAACCTCTCGATTGATAGACCCCCGGATAGTAGCGTTAAGGTGGAGATGTAGGGGACGCGAAAAAAGACTAGTGGTTTGGCACTTTTTAAATAAAACAATTTTTTGGTCGAAATAAATCAAATATTGCTTTAGTAACTTTATTCACTTGATGATATCAACATTTATTGACTATCTATCAAAGGTGTCCTGGAATTTAATGACAACTTTTTATTTTAATTTAAAAGGTTTGTCATCAAATACCGCTATATTCATGAGATATATTCAACAGCTGTTGATATTACCACGCGAATAAAATTAAATTTTATGTTCTACTGAAGAAATATTAGATTTATTCAAACCAAAACAATGTTTTGATATAAACATTTCTAAGCCCCCTACATCCTCACCTGAAGTCACCTCACTAAGGCAGCCAAGCAATAAGTATCTCCACATGCTAATCTACTACATAGTCGCGCGATACTTCCCCTCAGACCTGAGCGCACCCTCCATTCCCTAAAATAGACCCGTAACCAGTGGCTTATCCTACATGATTGATTGTTTCTTCTTAAATCAAGATCCCGGCATGCCATACGCCCCTCAGCCGGTTAGTGTTGTCTGCACCGTCTGGTATAAATCCCATGTACTAAGGGAGTTCAGGAATGGTGTTGGGTGGTTTCCCGTTGCCTTCTGCACTGATTGTTACAAGTTCCCTCTTCTCAGTAGCCACACACACAACGCTTATGGTTTCACCTTTAGGCTTGCTCATACCAAGGATACTACTTTTTTTGTAGAAAACATATGTAATTTTATATATATATGGTTCCAAAAACTTAAATAACCAAATATTCTTATGAATGTTTTTAGAAATAATTTCCATGAATAGCCTTAAAAGTATGCATAGTGACGTGTTAGCCAACAACTACATACAAATTAAAAGATAATTTTATGATTCAAAATAATATATGTGGCTTTATAAAGGCTTTACATACTATTCTATTTAATTTAATCTCAATTTTATTGTTTCAAAACTTACTAAATAAATGAGGACTACAGTATCTTGGTGAATCCTTAAATTTACTTTTCTCAAAGCTACGGGCAATCAGGAGTACACATTTATGGCAAATAAATAAAGAAAAGGTAAAATGCTCAGAGTCATAAAAAACAGTTTTCAACAATTTATGGCCTAGAAAATAAGTTTGTGTTTTAATAAATTTACCATCGCTATGGGTAATATGGTTAATTAAAAGAAATGATCCCACATTTCCTTGGAAGTAGAGTAGACAACCATTTAATAAAAATTATCTCCAATACACGCGGCCGGGATTTGAGCACTGACATCCTCGTCACCATGAAACCAGAATAGACGAGCTTGACGTTGAAACCCCGTGCCCACCGTTCGAATCCCGGTAGAGTGTACTAAGGATGTTTTTTTCTTAAAATAGTTTTCCCCTGTTCCTCCATTAAAATGAGGGTATATTTACTTTACATCCTACTTCCTCATCACTACCCCACTACTATAAACATGCGGATGGCCTGGAGGGGTACGGATGCGGTGAATACAAATCAAAAATCTATTTTCAAAACGAAGTTAGCTGATGTAAATAGAGTTGTTTGGATGATGTACAAATGGGTTTGTTATAGTTAATAAAACGGCACCTTGAATACCTAAAGCTGGGTGATTATATTTTACCTAGAAATAATTAGTAAAAATTATGGTTTATCGTTTCTATTTTCTCACTTCTCTAAAAAAAGTGCCTGTAAAAACTTGTGAATACATCACACGGATAACTCAATAGGTTCTGTCTGATAATAATCGCCAATGCAAACGATAGAGACTCCTTAAAGTTAGATACTTTAGCCACACAGTGTCGTCTCACATATTGCGGGAGTCACAAATTGCAGGCGGTACCCAGTGTTGGAGAGTTGCTTTTAATAATAGCTTCCTAAAACAACGTATTAAGTGCCATTAATTTAATATTAGTTCAGGAATTAATCTTTTACCAAACAAAGGCCATTTTTCAAAAGCTAACATCAAATTTAAATATTTAGTTTAATTGGGTTTAGTAAAGTTAATCATTTCGAATAGAAATTCAACTATGTATGATTATTTTTATAATTTTTACCTTAAATGCTTTCAAATAATTATGTATATTACGTAAAATTTACAATAATAAGAGGGTTAAGGCGAGGTATTCAAGTTAAATATTAAAAATTAATCATCACTTGACAATTTAGTAGTTTTTGTATGTACTAGAGTTTTACATTTTTTCAAGGTATTAAACGTGCACTTTTTGAGCTGACTGATTATATCAGAGCAGGACATATATATATACACTAACTTAAATTTAGAACAGACAAAACATCCAGTGCCCAGTCATTAATTAATCACTGTGAAAGGGGAAACTCACATTTCATCAAAGATACATTTTTCGGCCATGCCAGGAATCTAACCAGGGACTATCAGTTCAATAGACAGAAATGCTACCGACTGAGCTAAGTAATAAGACTGTATATAGTTGATTAAGATAAGACCCATATCTGTAGCCACGTGGAACAATCCAGCCCCCTAGTACAGTCATGGTTTGCCTGTGACAAGGAGGCCAGGGTTTAAGTCCCGGCTGGCTGAATTGATGGTGTGATTTTCCTAAGTAAATAGTGAGACACCTACTATAAATGGAACCATCCCCATTGCTACCCCTTAATGTAAATATGCCAATAAATAAAACGGGTAGTAAGACATGGTGCAAAAATAAATATAGGTTTCAATGGCCAGAAAACTTCTGCTGGTAGTACTAATAAACAAATAAAACCAACCGCATTTAATGGAACTATACTGCACGTGTGTCTTTGACCTTGAAATGACAAGTTTCTGAGTGGTAATGTTTGATCACCTTTCATTTTTCAAACCCTGGGCTGGAAAATTTAATTTTATATATATATATATATAAAACATGAGATGAAAGATTTCAAGAGAAACGGCTCGTTAGCTAAGTATTTTGTAAACAGAAACCAGCCACAAAGAGATTTTTTTTACAAATCACTTTTCAAGGATAAAGAAAGAAAATGGCTTTCCTCCCACACACCAAAAAAGTGTATGGTTATATGACAGGTAGATTAATTTATTTATCTTTTGTTCACACTACTTCCAGTAGGCCCATTACCACCATAAATAGACCAATTACGTTCGTCCCGTTTAAGCGCTAGCAGTTGGGTTTTTATTATATACGTCTTACTACCCATCCAGGATATACGAATTGAATGACACTAATAGGTCAGTGATGATGAAGTGTATACAAATGTGCGTAGAGGGTGAGTGGTGAGCCACATAGTAAACAGAACCGTCAAGGATTTGAACCCCGACCTACCCATAGCTAGCAAACCAGACTATATGATCCTCACATACTGTATAGTGCCCACCAATTCCTTATTTGTAATGTAAGTGGCAAGGATTGGGATTATAACTGAGGAAGTGCACCTGCATTAGCGTGTAAAGGAGATTAGAAAACCAAGGTATTAAATAAAATATAGAAGAAAACCATCAAAATGCACCTAGTCGGGATTTCAACCTTGACCTGCCCTGTCACTGACACCTCAGACAGTGTGACCACTGGCACGGATGCCAATAGTAAAATGTTAGATATCCTAGTGTCGTTGTATCAGCACGGGGTGTATCGAGAGCACCCGCCCACCCCCAAAACTTACCCCTACACAAATAAAAGATCGATCGCGCCCAACAAACACCCTCACGGGGAAGGCCCCTAGAACGTACACAAGACGCCTCTCTCTTCTCACCAACCCCTCCGCCCCCTCCGCCCCCTCCGCCCCCTTACGTACCGTCGCAGCTTTGTCCAGGACATAATGACACCTTGTTTCGCCGGGATCCAATTTCGTTCTTTTGTGACCAGATGCCGTTTTTTCCCATCATCATTTACCAACATACCCCCTCCCCCCTCTCCAGCCCTCTTTTGCCCTGAGAAACCAGCTAAACAGCTGCTCCCCCTCTCCAGCTCTATTTTGCCCTGAGAAACCAGCTAAACAGCTGCTGACCCGACACAGTCAACAAGTTCGTACTGAACAATTGTGTACACTGTTTTATGCTCATTTTTTTTAGTATGGTCTACTTTGTGAACATTAAAAAAAATGTATACGGTACATAGTTTTTATTTTTGGGTACACTTTGTATTTGATCAAAATATTAATCACAAGAGTTATTAGCGTATTAAGCCAATGAGTAGGTATTAAAAGGGGTTTTGAAAGGAAATGCAGTTTCGCTAACATGTAAACCAACACAAGTTAACCGAGCTGAGATTCAAACCCCTACTTCTCCAACAACAACCCTAAGCTAGTGGTATCCAATCTATTTTGTTCACTTACCCTCATATATTATTATTTAGCTTCAACTTTGTACTCCCAAGGTTGTTGGTGAATAATGAAAGTTGTACGTCACTTTGTTTAATCTACATGTAAAATAAATTAAACAGTTTACAGACAAAATAATGCATATAATAATAACTTTTAAATGATATATATAATCTTACATACCCCCTAAGATGTGTTCGCGTACCTTCGTGGACCCACGTACCCCAGATTTACTACTACTGCCCTAAGCCACTTGATCACAACCGCTGAGAATTTATACAATCGTCAAGGGAAAGATGAGGAAAATACAAGTTTTTTAAATAATGCGTAGAGGGATTTTACTGGAGAGAGGAAGGAAAACCTCGCATTAAAAACTTCCCTATCGGATATTGTCGGAACAAAATCAAGCATGCCAGCGAGCATCTCTGTCTGGTACATTATTGTTGGCGGCTAGATCTAAGGGGAGGCGGAACATGGTCCGGGGTAAGTACATTCACTGGCACTTGCCCACGGAGTGGTATTGCACGCTACGATACATACAAACACCCCTCAATGCTACACAAAGCCAACTCGACTGGTAAAAATAATTGGAAATTTAGTGCCCACTTTTAAGTTCAGCGTAGTTCTAAGCTAACGACTTAGAAAATGACTGTTTAATTTGGGATTCTCGTGGATTCCAGTGAAACCTTTCTGTTCCCAGATTTAATTTTAGTTCTGAAGGTTAGAAAGAGTTGTATTTAAAATAAAAGTCCCAAACATTATGGCATTTGGCTGCAAACCTGTTAAAAATATTCGATTCCCGTGCCTGCCTATAAATTTACCCCTTTATTTGTCTTAATAAATTCATTATTTCAGAATATATCTGGCTTACTGAAGTATTGGCTGAACTGTGGTAGTAGTCTCCTTAATTAAAAGAGAAATGTCTTGAGTTGTGATATTAATTATCGTAAACAGTTTTAGAGTTGCTACTAAAATAACAACTATGTAAAGACTTAAAATGGGTGATTAATTTATGAACATAATTTAACTATTCTTTTAAAAAATATAAAAATTGCTTTTTCAAAATTTACTAAACGTTATTATTATTATTATTATTATTATTATTATTATTATTACTATTACTATTACTATGTGTTCTGTCTTACGACGGGTGCATTCCTTTATTCAGTGAACTTAGACCACCAATGTACCCTGTACTCTGCTTCCTCCTCCAGCTCCCAGAAATTTCTTGTTTCCTTCAAGTCATTTAGTATTTGAATCCTTCTTTTTTCTAAGCTCCTCTTTCCCTCAACCATGATTTCTATGACGTCACGTAGAAAGACAGTTCCTCCATAGAATGTGTCCGATCCTGTTTGCTTTGCGTTGAAGAATCACATCCCAAATGGTTCTCTTCTCCCCCCCTCTTGTTAGGACTTGTTCATTTGTCTCCCTGTCTGTCCACCTGATCTTCTCCCCCCCTCTTGTTAGGACTTGTTCATCTGTCTCCCTGTCTATCCACCTGATCTTCTCACCCACTTTTGTTAGGACTTGTTCATTTGTCCCCCTGTCTATCCACCTGATCTTCTCACCCACTTTTGTTAGGACTTGTTCATCTGTCCCCCTGTCTGTCCATCTGATCTTCTAAAGTCTTATTCAACATCACATTTCAAAGCTCTTCAATTATTTCTTTTTCATCTTCCTTAGAGTCCAAGTTTCTGCTCCAAATGTAGCATTTCATCAGTTTCTTTCTCAGTTCCAAACTCAACTCGTTGGTCAGCAGTAACCTCTTCTTGTTGAAAGCTTCCTTGGCCACGGCGATCCTTGACCTAATTTCTTTAGTGCAGTAGGTATTCTTTGTCAGCAGACTTCCTAGGTACTTGAAATGCTCAATGTTTTCCAATTCCTGGTTTCCAAATTTGATTTTCAGCGGCTTTACATTTTTTGAAATCACCATCACTTTTGACTAATAAATGTTGATATCCATGTATCTCCACCCACTAAACGTTAAACAAAATACATTGTACCTACTTATTTTAGAATAATACATAATAATACCCATTTGGGATATTCACAACTTAAATTAATTGTAGAGGGTGATTGTGAGTTTTAAATAAATGCATCTGTATTCCCCTGGACACAAGATGGAAAATGATATATAAAAATACTTTCCTCTGTGTACTTTAGTTGGAACAAACCCTTTAATTCCGGGTTTAAGTCAGGAGTGACAACCACCGTCCCAACCCCACCAGTGATCAAATAATAACAACTGAACACGTAAAAACGCGAATATCTTTATTTAAACTTAAAATATTATATTATAACTACACAAAGCTAGTATCTTTCCCCCCCCTCAAACTTTCAGTATTTTCCATCTTTTTCCCGTATTCTTCACGGTGGAGCTCCATGAAATAAGTTAACTCTCTCACGGACTGAGTAAGAAAATTGTCTGTCCTCGGTAATATTATCAGGTTCGCCAAGAACATCCTCCACGTACCATAAATCTACATAGTCTAGAGAAATGACATCCTCAATATTTCTCCCCTATTTTCTTACCTCAATCCCCGTTTTTCCACCCATCGTTCACGCCCGTCTCATTAAAAATTCCGCTCACTTTTCCACGGTTTGGTCCATCTCTATGTTTCTCTCTCCCTCCCTCTCTCCACTCTGTTCCTGCTCCTTGTCTCTGTCTCCCCCCCCCTGACACAGTTCCTTCTTCTTATCATCAACCTCACAGACATTTCTTCTCCATGCAATACTTCTTAGGGTTTTTTTTTCAGAATGAAAGACAACGCCATTTAAAAATAAAACTTCACTTACTCTCAGAAGAAGAAAGCTTTTGTTCCGTCATCAAACTTATAGAAATGACTGATATATTCATGTAAAGTAAGATGCTGAACTACTTTGCGATATTTCACACTTATAAAATACATAGTTACAGCTTACTAATTAGCTAGAGTTGGATGTCTGTGTGACAGGACTACTGAACTATGTCAAGGAAACATTGGAATCAAACCAAGGTCTTTTAAAATTGTATAAATAAAGACATATCAATATAAGAAGAAGGGATTGTGACGGTTAATAAAGCTACATGCATTTTTAAACGTCAAGCCTTGTGATTTGAAACCAGTTTTTGACATATATTATTAGTGGCGGCATGACCAACATTTCAATTGGGTGTACTTAGGCTGTTTTTCCAAAGTGATTTTCCACTCTCCCTACATGTAAATGCTGGTACAAGTCCTCTAAATACAACTTTCTTAATCTTTAAAACCATTAGTGTGATTAGTACATATGCGTATAACTCGAACGGGTAGTAAGATGATGTGCTAAAAAAGTCAATAACATACCCATATCCCTTATGGAATATATAGACCTATAAAGCTTTATTTTTCCACTATACATAGACAATATATGTATATATGTATATTATAATTAACTATGTATAGACACTCGCATAAAAAAACACACACAAATGAGGTATAATTTTATATGCTAAAATACTAACAACATAATTGCTGCAAATCACTTATAAGCACAAATAAAGAATTGGTTAAATGTGTTTGACACAGCCAGCTGATAGTTTACTTCTGGTATATGAAATAAATCCTCTCTTTATTACTGGCAACTCGTAGGTTGAAGTATTTAACATCATTTACTGGTATCGGTCGGCTATTTACTAGAAAGTAGGCAATAAAACCAAGCAATGAACTGGTTGAACTACGCCCAAGACAAACAGCCAAGTATACTTCTGGTATATACTAATTAGTATTGAATTTGTCCGGTACCGGTACCCCCTTTTCCGACAATTAACTATTGAATTGGTTTGATTGGGTCCGAGCCATACAAATAAAAAACATCCATGTTTTGCCCATTTTCACTTGATATAGGTCTAATATCAAATGCATGGAATTAATATAATTATTTGCCCTTATTATAAAACGAAATTATGTCCAAGCAAAAGAACAATTTTTTTCTCTTAGAATTAATATAAGCATCCCTCAAAATTAATTAAATCGAATTAAATCTACACCCTTAGTTAATTCAATGAAACTATCTGACTATACTAAAGTGCAGGGCTACAAACCCCTCAGACTTAATCAGTTCTAGTGTTGCGATAAGGGAGGAAGGAGTCAATGAACACTTTCATAGGAAGTGTGCACTTGGAATATGTGCACTTCCTTCATGTTAAATACGTCATGTTAACGTGCGTACATCCCGAAGATAACAAAGTTGTTTCTTTCGATACCAATCCGATATCAGAGTGTGAGTAGTGATTTCATTAAAAGTATCGAGTAAAAAATACTAGTATCGAAAGCAAAATATCGATACTTTTTTCACATCCCTATTGTAACCCTAAGCAATCACGAATGTTGTGTGCGTATGTGCCCATGTACACGAGACACACCGTTTATTATCAATACTTGTAAACTAGTACTAATAATATAGTAAATATTTTAACAATGTGGACCACATAACAATATTGTGTTTTCTAAGCCTTTCTTCATGATAAAATCCTACTATAGGGTGGTTTCTGACCAAAAACCAACTAATTATACTTGCATACATTCAAATGTCAAATCATATGAGCTGCAGAACTCTTTGGTCATAAAACTGGGTTAGCTTTCTTAGTGGTTTTAACTAAAGAAACGCATAGAAATTACACCAAAAATTGAAGCCAAATCATAGTTTTTTTAGCAATTAAAAAAATACCCTCAATGTTTTCTATGGCACACTATTAGGTTGGTGTAGGAACCTAAAGTACTAAAACTGGAAACCAGGGTTCAACAGATACACCGGAAGATACGTTTTAGTTAAAAATCTGAATTTTTCTCCAGGACCATGATAGAGACTCCCTTTCTTCATTATATTGTATAACCTTGAAATTCCTTATCTTCATTCTATTAGTTTAAGTTGAGCATTTCATAAAAGGACAGTCCGACACTAGGCCGAAATAAATTAGAATTATCTGAAAGAATATTAGCTAGATGATTTACAAACAGGAATGAGAGCTTTGGTTGGAAGAAAATATCTTGGGGAAGCTTTTCCAACTATATAATATAATATAATATAATATAATATAATATAATATAATATAATATAATATAATATAATATAATATGATCCACCGTTTTTAAATTTATGGGGATGGTACCATTCAACTCAATTTTAATTTTGATTTTATGTTATATATTTTCACCCGTCCGGGATATCCACACATAACTAAAATAAGGAATGAGGAGGGTATAATTTTAGATGAAGTGCACCCACGTCCGGGTGGAGGAAGATCGGGAAACCCATTTAGGAAAAACCAGCCTTAGTACAGCCAACTGGGATTTGAGACCCAACCTCTCCATTATCGGCTTAACAGACAAGGAGATACTTACACTTTTGTTCAAGTGCATATACCCACCTCCCCTATGTCATACCTCAAACCCCTTGGATCCAAAATACCCACCCCCTCTCAACGAGGTCGAGGTTACAAATGAATATGAAAATGAGTACAGTCTGTTCTGACAAGGCTTTGATGAATGTCTGCAGGGGGCGTTGTGGTCTCAGGGGAGCTCAGGGGCAAAGGGGTGCGGTAGAGGTAGAGGTGGACTTCAAAACTAATCCGCTTCATGGACTCTCGTGTTTCACACCTCTTCACACAGAGTTCCCACGGGTCTCACAGATCTCATGTGACTGGAAGCTTTGTAAATATCCTCGGGATAGTTTTTATCATGGTATTTAGGTCGTTTGCCTGTGTTCTCTCAATATTAATTCTCTGCCTTGTGGGTCAGCTCAACCTACCCCTGCACTCGCTACAATAGATATTATTAATACACCACAATTTTCTTACGAGTGGACATATCTGAAAGCTTGAAAAAGTTACCTGATCTTCCTCCACGTATTCATACGTCAGGAGACGAAATATTAAGCTGTAATTTTAATATTTATTTATCAACGCTTATAAAATAACTATAATAATATAGTAAAACGTTATCAATGTTGACAACAAAACATATGTTTGTATTTTATGTAAGGTGCTCCAAATGTCCATTCTTATACCTACGCTTACAGATGCATCGACACATTAGAGGTCAAGAGCATCATATAAATAAATGTAAACTTTAAACTATATTAAATAAATGGTACAGTGTACCACACAGACTTTCTTGCTCCTTTACCTAAAAATGGAGATATTCGCTCAAAAATTGTAAGATAAGTGAAATAGATATTGCTACAGAAACATAAAGAAAAAAAGAGCATCTTATTCCACAAAAGATCATTAACAAAATAATATACACTTTTATAGTAACATATTGAGAAAAAATGAATATCACTGTTTACCAAAGAGTATAACAATCAAGTCCTCATTTCCCAGACCTCCAATCAATACATATATTTGATTTTTGTCAGACATTATTGGTTTCATAAAAAATATATATATTCAAAAATTTATTTTTATTTTTAACAGGCCTACCTACAGCTTTGCCATTTATTATCTCAAAGTGTTGCGGAGATAGGGAAAAAATTGGAGATATCTACTTATGTAAGGTACCTACCATCAAAGTAATTTTCCCGAAAACATAATATTATATGCAAATTGTTTTGTAAATTGTTAAATAATGCCTGTAAATATATTCTTTTTGCCCTAAAATAAATCATCAATTCTAGAAGTATAGAACGACAAAAAAACTTATGGGGATCCTTACTAAAACATTATTTGGTAAGTTTCAGTAGATCAATCAAATTGACTAGGCTCTAGGCCGAGATACAGACAAACAGACTGACAGATAGCATCACGAAAACAATTGTTTCGGGTTCTAAAGATCATAAAATCTTAATATCCATCAGCATCCTAAGTTAGATGTTTTTACTGCACATCTTCGAGAATTAGCGAAAAAAAGCCCTGAGACAAACCAATTCAATTTAAAGGGCATGGCTGCGTTAGGTGTAAGAATAAATAAGGAACTGGTAATAAAATGAGGTGTGATATGATTATTTTTTAATGATTAAGGGGAGTGGTCCGTGCCTAAAAATGGCCATTCGCGACTTAAATTTGCTATATGGTGTCCAACAAATCTCCCTTAGTCACTCTCCCAAGTGTATATGAAGAGCACTGAGCTCCTCGTTTGATTTGGAGGCCAGGCGATACGAGGGTAGAACTGCAATCCTTTATCTTTTATTACCCTTTCATTGGCAGAGCGTAGGTATTTGATAAAAAAGGAAAAGAAAAAAAGAGGGATCCGAGCAAAGGGGAAGGAATAGGAGTTATATGTCTGATATTTCTTTCCTTACCTGCCACTTTACGTTTACACCAGGGTAGACACACATTCGTACACAAAGAGGAATAAGCTAGACACGTCATCCCGTGTTGACTTGGGTTGCTATCACATTGAAGTGATCCATTTCATGAGAAGGAATTAAAAAAGAAAATGAACATTAATGGATAGTCTGGTGGGGTTAAACATTAATATAAAATACATTCTACGAAATATTTTAGTAATTTAAATCCAACACCTTAGCACGGCTGGTAGAATGTCTGTCTACTGGTCCCGGGTTCAATTCTCGGATTGGCTAAAAAAATCAATATGGGTGAAATGTGGGTTTACCCTTTCACAGTGATGAATTAATGGCCGGGGACTGGATGTTGTTCCAGCCCTAGCCAGCCGCTAGTGGGATATATATGGATTGAATTAAAAACTGACCCAAGCCACAGGCTGGAAACAGTAATGGATATATATTTTTATTAATTTAACACGTCTATTTAAATAAATGGTGTGATAAAATCCTACACATTTTATCATCTAGTTTATTGTAAATAGTGTAACGTAATTAATTTTGGACTGCTCTCATATATTTAAAAAGTCATGGATGAAGGTATTTTTCTTTAAAATATCGTATGTAAATTACCTTTTAACACTTCAGCCATGGAGAATCATGCGTTTTCGCAGAATAGTCTAAAAGTATTTCACCATTAAAACTCATTATTATTGTCAAAATTTAACTCCGCAGTATTTACCAAATGAGCAAGAGAAACCAGCTCCCTATATCCAATAGGAAGCTAGCCTTCGATGCACCTGTCGCAGAGACGTACCTGATTGGTTA
>CABFWB010008920.1:0-15375 GCA_902151455.1 Timema bartmani
TATGTATGTATGTATGTATGTATGTATGTATGTATGTATGTATGTATGTATGTATGTATGTATGTATGTATGTATATTTTGATTTAAAATAATATTTATTAATTTATTCATGTATAGATAAAAACTAAAGATTAATACATTCCTGATTAAAGATTGGGTTGTTACGGTCTGATTTTGATCGAAAGGATATTTTATGACAGTTATAAAAGCTGCTAAAACAATGTTCATATGTTTTTTAAAGGTGTCATTTCTTATAGATATTATCAATACCTATAAAATAGAAGTAATAATTGAGTAAAGTTATATAAATGTTGACAGCAAAAAAATTTCTGTTTTCTAAAAGTTGCTTCCTGCTAGAACATTACTATAGCTTAGATATGATGCCTGTAATTAATGTTTAATTCATAGTTTAGTGGAATGGCTGGTGTAGTGGTTATTACTCCTAATTCTTGACTCGGAACGCCAACATTCAAAACCCTAACAAGTGTAGTTTAGAACCACTTCCAACAATTTTTTTAAATTTTCTTTATATTCATCTTACCTATCTTTTAGATTTAGATTAGGTAATTTAATGACATTAACATAAAGTTAAATTATGTAGCTGCAGTAAAATTTATCCCTTATAAATTAGTTTTGTTCTCTTTATATAGAGGTAAATTCAAAGGGTGATGGCGTGGTTCTTTTGTTTGTTCTTAGCTCGTTTTTTGTATTGTTGTTTTTTTAAGTCGTATACCCTGGTTTTATGTGACTTTAAAATAAGTTAACACTCCTATTATTAGTTCCCTTTAGTGCCATAATGCTAGATTTTACTGTACAATCTAAGGAGAAAAATGAGGAGGGTATATTTTAAAGTCCCCCGTGCTAAGCATCTTACTACTCATCCGGGTTAGCCACATATTTATACTAATAAGATAGTGACGAGGAAGGTACAATTTTGAGGAAGCGCAGTTAGTGCAGTCACGACAGAAATATTGGGAAATCATATAGATGAAACCATCATATTACGCGAGTCTGGGATTTGCACCCCGACCTCCTCACGACCAGCAAAACAAACAGCTTTAGGTTGACGTCTTTTTCTGTAAGCCTACCAGCACATGTTGTATTATTTTTAAATAATATAAGCATTTGTATTTAGAGGGTACTTGAGAAACCAGATTGCGGGAAAGTTACTCCTATCGGAGATGAACTCCTGTCTTCAGAGAACGTTCAGGGATATTTTTTTTAAGGTTTGTATAACACAGGAGCTATTCACGGTTTAACATAAGGAGTAGGGATTAGGAGGGTGGTCTCAGAGGACAAACAATTCTAACAACTACGTTCATCTATTCATACGTCAAGTCATGTGATATATTTTTTAATCACCTCATATTACTATTTGTTCAGGCTATACGTATGTATAATAATTACACTAATTATGCAGGGATAAGGATGGAAGTACTTTAGAGGTAATATACCTGCATTTGCGTGGAGAGAGAGTGGGAAACCATTTAGGATAAACTACCTCCAGTAGACCTGACCGGGATTTGAACCCTGATCCACCCGTCTTCAGCAGAACAGTTTAACACAAGAGTCTCACTATAGTGGCTATTAATATTATTACATCAAAAACCAAAAGCATTAATATATCTGCATAGGAGAGCACTAAGAAGCGTTGCACACATTTACAAATTCAGAATTATTTATGAATTGGTTTGATGTTGTTAATGTTGTTTTCAACTAAATTTAGTTGAAAGTTCTGACCAGTTAAAAAGTTTAAATTATAAATCTAATAATTTTTAAAAAGTGAGATAACTTACAAGAACCCCTATAAAACAATTCCACATTATCTTAAGCATTTTTGTTGGGATCCTTATTAAAATATGAATTTATTTGATAAAGGGTTCTAGGTTTATAGCTTTGTGCTTTAATCTCAAAAGGACCAATTTTCTCGTAAGTCGTCGTTGAATTTTTTTTTTAAACTTTAATTAAGATTTAAATTTTTTTTAACTCATCATAAACCTGCTGAAAATTTTCGCCTACATTTTATAGAAAACAACATTAAAAAATACAATTAAACTTATTAAATAATGCTAGATTTCTAAACTTCTGCAACACGTCTCAATGATATTCCATACCGCCCTCTCTCGGGGGGTGCGCAAGAACGGAACCGAGTGTGGTTTTTGTGATAGTTATATAAAAATAAACCAAGTCAACTGGTCTCATGCCGTACGCACATATTGTTGGGTTTAACTAGTTTTTTTAATTATCTAAAAAAATAAATATTAATATTAGACATGAATTTACAATCTAGTTTAGTGTAATATGTTCAACATGTCTTACTCCCCGTTTGTGATATTGTTGTATTTACACTAGTTAATCCGGTAGAGGGAAGGTATAGTAACGTATCCTCATTTACTTGGAGGGGTAGTGGGAAACAATCTAGGGGAAAAAATTCTCAATACACTCGGGCTGGGATTTGAATCCCGACCTCCCTGGCATCGAAGATCCTTTCCACTGTGAAAGTGACGCTTTAAACCATTGGTGCGAGTGTTTATATATTAAACAATAATTAACACCTTATTTTAATTATGTTGACCAAAATCAGTGAAGTGTAGTCTAATTGTAAAGATCATTAATCTGATTTACTAGTAACGCGAAGGTCGGAGATAGAATCCCAACCAGATTTATTTGGGGGCGATTTTTCCTAAATAGTTTACCACTCTACCACCATACTAATTCTGAAACATTTCCTATAAACTCTATCTTCCTCATCCTACCTCATTAGCGTAACAGATAAGTTACTAATACGCCCTGGAAACTAAACTCTAATAGTAAGCTTAGCACTACCTACTGCCTCGTTGTGTTTTTGAAACTGTTGATAAACTGCCGAGTAGAGCTATAGTCAGTTCAATTATTCACCCAATTAAAGCCACATCTAGGAACAAAATTCGCTGGCCTGCCATTTCCTTTAATGCACCTTTCTAGCTCTTTATTTGTGATGCACTCATTAAACCTTTCTTGATAAAAGTTTATAGTTAAAACCTTTTATTTATATTTATGTACAGTATAACTTAACTGATGAAATGCTTAATTTGGAGCATCGCGCTGTATGGAGCAGAAACTTGGACTCTTAGGAAGACGGAAAATAAATACTCGGAGAGCTTTGAAATGAGGTGCTGGGGAATACTTGAGAAGATCAGGTGGACAGACAGGGTGACGAATGAACAAGTCCCAAGAAGAGTGGGTGAGAAGAGAACCATTTTGGGTTTGATTATTCGGTACAAGCCAGAAGGGATCGGACACATCCTTAAGAGGAAATTTCTTCTGCTTGACGTCATAGAAGGAAAGTTGAGGGAAAGAGGAGCTTAGGAAGAAAGATTATTCAAATATTGGATCATCTGAAGGAAAGAAGAACATTCTGGGAAATCAAGGTAGGAGGGCGATGACAGGGTGTATTGGCCGTCTAAGCTAACATAAGGAATGGACCTGTCGTAAGACAGAACACATGATAATAATAACTTATTTTCATAAGTAGGATTTCTCAACTACCAATCATTTATAGAACCATGGATTGAATTTCGGAAACCCCTGCTCTGATTTAATGAGGGTATGTGCCCTTAAAACCTTTACAAACAACTATATTTTCCCTTAAAGAGGTTGGGGCGTGTCTCCTAGCTGCAATGGCTACCGATATAGTCTCCGAACAGAGGATGCAAAAATTATTTTATAAAATCAAATTCTTCTTAAAGCAATAAAGAGTTTTAAAGTCATAAATGGGGTTGTTTATGTTATTATTTATACTCGAAGGAAAATATAATAATCTTCTTAGTATCGTAAGCAATGAGAAGGAATGCAAAAATGCATGATTAATAATAGTTTATTTGGGAGTGAAATGTGAAAAAGGTTGGAATGGGGTGAAGATCACCCTCAACTTCCCCTCCTCTTTTATATGTTTTCTTTAGATATAAGAGAATCAAGCACAGTGTCATTAAATATCTCTCATAAATCAAATTGTTTGTAAGTCTTTTTTGGGGGATTAACTCTGTGTCAAACATTTTGTTATTCTTAATAATATGTAATATTAGTTCAAATAACGAACACATGCAAGTCTACTATCTCTTATTAGTAACCTTCTCTTAAAACTTGTTTACTTTCATTGATATAACTGTTCCTTGCTCAAATCGTTGGACTCAGGTGTGCGTTGTGGGTTTTTCATGAGCCACTTTACCTGGTTTACAGCTCATACTATAAACTCTTTTTTTTTTCTTCCTTTCTAGCTTATTTCTCTCTCTATTCCTCGTCCTATTTTTTTAGTATTCTTTTCTCTCTCTAAAGCTTCTGTGCGCATGCCTCCCTCGTATTGACGGAGTGACAACATTAATATGATAGCAGGCAGGCATCACAACAAATGTCCTGTATAAAAAAAAAATGTTCCACCACTTCCTATGAAGAGGGTTATTCTTTTACACTGTGGTATTTCAGTTTGGTGAGGTTGAATACCTTTTCCTTTGTTATTTGGGTTGGATTTTTATTCCGTCTGACCTTCGGATATTACTGTGAGTAATTGTATGGGCAAGTCTGTAAAAGTTCAATAAGGAAACTTTCTAATTTTTTATAGCTCCTAGTCTGTTAATAAAAAAGTTATTACTATTCATATACTGTTTTTAAAATACGTCAACCTCTCCATGTTTTATAGATAAGTCAAATGTGTATTATTATAAGAATTAAATTTTTCACTTTCATCAAAAATCTTTTCATTTATCCGTCGAGTTTAGTTTCCTGGTCAGGCTACAAGCATTTAAGTACACCAAAAATTAGGAATTAAGAAAGTATAGCTTAGGAGTAATAAGCCCGTATTTGCGTGGAGGGAAAGTAGAAAACGATTTAGAAAAAAAATACCCACGATAGACTGGTCAATATTCGAACCACTATCTCCCTGTCACCGGCAAACAATTCTAAGTGGCCTTGACATTTATACCATGTGCTCACTGGTTTGGGTTGGTGGTATATTAATTACCTATCTTTTTGTTGTGTTTTAATTAGTTTTTTTTTAAAGGATATGTTTCTAAACGTCACCACAATAACACTAAAGATAAAAAATAAACATTGTCTTTCATGAAATAACTGCGTGAACGCTTAATCTGTCCCTAGAGTTGTTAGTTATTTGGTGTCTGAGGTCTCCAGCACGTTATTGTTATTACTTTTTTCTAGTGGCACGTTCATCAGAAAGTTTACTAACTATCTACTATAAGGTGTAATAATGAAGAAGATATTACAGGATAAAAGCACCTAAGTATAATCAAGGAATAAATGAAAAAGTCACACACGGAAAATATTCATACATTTCATACTGGTGGCATTGGGATCTCAACCTGTTAATAGACGGCTGCCCGCTGCAATGCCAGACCCATGTCTCAAACCAGTGGTACTCAACCTGTTAATAGACGGCTGCCCGCTGCAATGCCAGACCCATGTCTCAAACCAGTGGTACTCAACCTGGGGTACGTAAAAACATCTTACGGGGTAGGAAATATATATAAGTTGTGATAAACACCGAATAATTAGGGCCAGATTTAGGGTTTACCATGACATGCGACCTGGAAGCATCCTTTCTTTTTATCTCCCCCCACCCCTTTCTCTCTCTCTCTCTCTTTCTCTCTGGCCTACATGTAGATGATAGAATATGCAAAGCCTGCATTATGCACCAACAACTCGGGGGATAAAGAGTTGAAGACAAATTATATCTGGGCTAAGTGAACAAAAAAGGTTGAATACCACTGCCTCAGACCATGTGACCAGATTAAAGGGTCGTTTCATGAAAATTTGCGTTTGGTTAGTGGTGCAAAATTTCATGTTTAATAGATGTGTATTCCCCAGCATATAGCTCCTATCTATGCATATATTTTGAGGGCTTATCAAAAACCATTAATCATTTCCTTGTGTTATTAATGATGCTTGCTGGAATTAGGGATAATAATTGATTAATTTCCTCTTAATATCAAACTATTAGTAGACGATCGAACAATCGTCGTCAAAATCTTCATAACCCACAGTACTAAACCTTGCCAACTGTGGCTTTGTTTCAAATATATTGGTTTAATAATTATATACTCAGAAAGGATTGTGGAGTATTTCATTAAATGTTGAAGCAAAAAGGTATACTATTGGTTTTACAACACATTAATTACCTGTTCTGGTTATCTGTATATATTTATTAATCACACCAATGTGGTAGGAATAATGTAGATAAAACTTAGACGAAATGTACCCTCATTATCATGAAGAGAAAGGGGAAACCATTTAAGAAAAACCATTCCCAATACAACCAGTTGGAATTAAAATCTTGACCTTCTCGTCACCAGCAAACCAAATTAAATGAGATTAACTTTTTGACTGTGTTCCCACTGGCGTGGCATGAGAAATACTAAATTGTTGCTCACGTGACATCCAGATTATTGTTTTATCAGCTTGAATAAAAAACCCTGTTTATCTAGAGTAATAATAATAATAATTATTATTATTTCAATTTCAATTTCCTTTACTACAGTGCTGGCCAACAGTCGTAAGACCTATAAAAGCCAGCACTGAAAAGTACACAAGTACCTTACAAATACAAATAATTACACGAGAAAATAGGATAGATAATAATAGTGAAATAATTATACATACTGATAAATGATTTTAAAAAATTAGTAAATAATTATATATACCAATGAATAATTACGAAATAATATAGTAAATAATAATGATAAGAAAAAATTAGCAATAATAACAAATAGCTAAAGAGTAAAAAAGCATACATATTTTAAAAGCAATAACAATACCAATAATAGATAAGAATATTGTAGATTTAAATATTATAGGCAGAACCTCTATATGATAAATTAATGATATGAGAGTTCCTTAAATAACTCTCTGAGTTTAGCTTTTCTCTTATGATAGAAGTCAAATTCGACAAATCTAGAATTGGCTCTATGGATACAACGGCCTATAGGGCTCACTTTATAAGAGCTATCGAGAAAAATAATTTTGGATTACAAGAAACCCAAGAAGGCATATTAACACCTACCTGATCAAGTGCAAATTTACAATAAATTTTGCTATTGAAAATATTAAGAACAAAAAGGGCATCACAATAAAGTCCACGCGAGAAGAGAGTTTGGAGCCCAAAGAGGTTTCGAATTCTGTCATAATCAAAATAAATCCGGTTAGTAAAGGATTTATCAAAGCACGCAGCGACTAATTTTCTTTGAACGTTTTCCAACCTTAGAGAGTCAGTTAAGACAATGGAATTCCAAGCAACACTTACATATTCTAACTTAGATCTAACCAGGGCTTAGTACAGACATAAAAAACAGTCAATTTTCTTAAATGATGAGATAATATATCTATTAAGTGCAAGTAATTTCAATGAGTGGGAAATTGCATGGTCAACCTGATAATGGAAGTAAAGTTTGTTATCCAGGAGAACACCAAGATCATTAATAGAAAAGTTGCGAACTATGTTATCATTGGCCAATTTATATGTAAAAATGAAAGGATTAGTTTTCCTAGTAAAATATATAGATTTGGTCTAAGATTTATTAATAGACATTCCGTTTTAAAAATAACATTGTAGAACACCATTTACATCATTTTGTAAATCCATACAATCTGCAATTAATTTGACAATTTTAAATAATTTTACATCATCTGCAAAGAGTAAATAACTAGATGAGTTCTAATATTTACCAATGTCATCAGTAAACACATTAAAGAGAAGAAGATCTAAAAATGTACTGGAGGTGTGTGAATCAATTTTAATAGTAAATGATCTCTAATGCAAATAACTGCTGAACCAATTTACATACCTGTGAGAAAGGCCAAAATTACCAAGTATAGAGAGAATAATACTATGCTGACATAAGTCAAATGCCTTACTTTGGTTAGAATAAATAGCATCATGCTGACCTTGGGCAGAGACTTGAGGGGCAACATGCCCAAGAAATTCTACAAAATTTGTGACAGATTTATTATTATAGAACCATATTGATAATCTGAAAGTTTATTTTTAAGATGGTGGAAAGTATGCTCATGTATAATTTTCTCGAATACATTAGATAAAGTGTTTAAGAGAGAAATTGGTCTATAATAACAAACATTTATTTTTGCTCCTTTTTTATAAATAGGTATGACAACAGATTGTTTACATGTAAGAGTAAAAGCTAATGTTAAAGATGTAGGCTGACAAAGGGCTGAAAATGTTGGCACAGCACATTTAGAAGAACTGATTTTTTTATAGCATTAGCAATATCCAAGGGTGTGATTTGGTATGGATAATAATAATAATAATAATAATAATAATAATAATAATAATAATAATAATAATAATAATAATCACTTGACTGAGCTACATCAATAAAGATATTAACCTAACTTTAGCTTAATTAATCAAACCCTGGTGAAAATGGAGATTATTCCCTTTTGGAGAAAAATCCATCAGTACCAACTGGAAATTGAGCCCAGGACTTCTAGATTAGCGCCAGGGGCTCTGACCATTATACTACGAGACCAGTTGTTTATTTAGAGTGAGATATAAGACTTGATCATCTTAAACACAAAAGTAATCTAATTACAGTTTTACAGTAGAAACTAAAACAAAAACTTCCTTTGGCACTGAAGATTACAAAGATTGGAGTGACAAAAATTAAATCTCACAAAAATCATTAGAACACGGAACTGAAAAAATTTGCTCTAATTTTAATATAACCTGATTTTAGTATTTATCAAATCATTTTTTGTTAAAGGGCCACGATTATTATTTAACCGTAGCTTTAAACAGTTTCCTACAAATACACAAACTAAAAAATTTACTTTGATATTCAAGCTAAAGTTAGTTAAATATGAGAGTTTATCTTGTGTTTTTTAACGAACTTTTAAATAATGTGTCATTTGATTTTTTTAAATCAAATGTATTGATAATTTTAGCACTCGAATTACATCTACCCTAATATAAACTAAAACCACACTATACCCAGCTCCTTGACCGACAATACACCAACAATTATTAATTTTCTGGCATGACAGAAATCAAACTTGGAACTCTTCACTCAATAGGTAAACACTCTACCGATTTAAAAAATAGATTCCGGATTTGCTTATCTTTTATAGTTGGAAACATTTCTGTACATAAGTAAAATATATCAACATAGATGGCCTTATGTTGAATAGGTGCTCCGTGGTGGGTATGTAACAACGTTGACAATAATTATGTTTCATTAGCTAATACCAGGGCCCGGAATTTGATGACTTCGCATCCTTTTTTTTTACAGTACATAACAGACAATGCTCATGTATATTTTGCTGGTAAAGTTCAAACTTGGATAGAGTCGATATGATCCAGATAATGTTGAAATTATCCAAAATACGTGGATAATGTAAAATGGCAGGTGATTAAATAATGTTTATCGAAGTTTATCCGGCTAGTATTGACATTGTCCACCCGCACTAGAATAATGCCAACATTTTAGGGATGAGGCTAGGTTAGTTAGAATAGGCTAGGCTAGGTTATATTAGTGGATTATAGGCTATGATTGTTTAGTTTTGGTTATTGAAAAAGAAAGAATTAAAATGAGACATTTCGAATGTTAGTGCATTGCTATGATTCAATTTCAGAGATCAAAATCACGTTCCAAAATATAATCCGTATTCACAAGTGGCTAGTTTTACAAATAGTATTCAACATTATCCAAGTCTTGCTGGATAATGTCGAGATTATCCGGATAGGTCAAAAATGAGATAGATAACTTTCTATTTCTGACTTTATCCACTGCACTTGGATAATGTCGACATAGCTCGGATAATCTAGAAACCATCCAAATGTCGTACATTACCCGTAACATATATATAAATTGAGGGGATCAGGGGCAAAAATAGTAACCTCATAGATTTAGATGGGCTATACACACTATTTAAACATCTATAGAATCCTGAAATCTAGCTATTAAAACATATTAAATATTCAATGGTACTAGCTATCCTCAAGGTCTTGACAGAGAATAGAAACAAATGGTTGTTCAAGAGGTAAGCTACCAGAAATCGATGTTAACTTCTTTTTTTTCGTAAAATGTGGGTTTTCATGGTTTCGTCCCAACCTCCTCATTTATGTTCATGATTCCCTGACTGTGAAATATTTATTTATAGGTCATTTTTCTTTGGTCATGTTTTTGGCCTTTTTATGGCCATATTTTCATGGTTTGCGTCATTTTAAAAAAAGAGTCGTTTATGTTAAATAAATATATTAAAATGCTATAGGTACAGTACATTTGTCGGAATGAGAATAAAATGTAATGAGCTTTGTTTCATCATTGCTTGTATATCTTAAGACGGAGAGAGTTGCATTGTGAGGGGATAGCTACTAATGTGTATGCAGATATTTGTAAACTAATATTATATTTAGAATAATGCAAGTGTTTATTTGTAAGAGGCCTTTTATTTTATGCATATTTTTAATTTTAATTTGGTAAAAAACACTTTGGATTTAGTTTTGTGCATTACGAGTTTTTTGTTTCATATTTGTAAGTAAATTTGGTAAATGTAAGTTTTTTAATTTCCAGATATTTTTTTATATGTTTGTGTCATTAAAGTCTCGGACCTGGTAGTGTCATCTTTAGATTAATAAATGACACATAACTAACCTCCTGAATCTACTTTAAGTCAGTACCCCAAATTCTAGGAATAGCCTCAGGTTCAGAAAAATATTTCGTCCAATTTGGACAATAATTAACAATTTTATATTTTTAGAGTTTACATAACATTCTAAATAAAAGCTCACTCCTTTCATAAATAAACCGATATAATTGAATCGCTTGTCAACGCAACCACATTCCATCGTATTAATGTCAGTTAAATTAAAATCCCTTGAAACAGAAATTTTATTAGACTAAATAAAAAAATGCACATCAATATTACTTTTAGATGTAAAAAGCAATAGCGCACAAATAAAAGCATAGATTCAAAATAAATAAATAATTTCATTAAAAAAATATTTGGCTTCAAAAAGATTGGACGCTTTCATATTAGTTGTATTTAATTGGACAAACAGCACCAAAATGTTGTTTTCATTATTATTTTCTTGAAATATTTTTGTTTAGAATAAAAATGCTGAAAATTTTCCACATACCGTATCAACTTTTTTTACAATAGGGCTTCCTATAAGGCTTGATTTTTTTTGTGTGTAAAATGTTCAATTTGAATAAAATATCAAGAATATAATTTTCTAATATCATATGAGTGATCATATTTTAAAATCCATTTAAAACTGATTTTTAATAAAATTAAATGTGAAAATAGAGCTTATCTTCTAAAGTGAACATTTAAGTTTGAATTTTGTCTAACCGGATAATTTATGATTGCTATCTTTAACAAGAAATATCCACTTCAGTGATCACTTGGACAACGGCGTAAACCTCATCAGGATTGTTTGCCTGTGACGTTGTGGTTGGGGTTCGAATTCCTGCTGTAGCATGTCATTTGTATAATATGACATCTACAATTAAGAATTCCATAAAGACAATTAAAACAAGATAACAAGTACTAATATATCCCAATAGGATGTAGCAAGTAGTTACACACTGAATTGATGTTGCCGGTAAACGCCCAAGCGTCGAGAAACATTGCACCAGTGGACTGTCTCGGGATCGCAAGCATCATCACGTATTGTTCGAAGGGCACACGTTGAAGAAAAGAAAGATGTTCTTCTCTGCTCACCACGCGTTCAAACAGCGCTAGTGAGCAAGCGGGGCTATTTCGCCACTCTTCCCCCCTTCGATCTCCTGATGTAGTTCATTTCACGAGCCTGTTCTGTAGCTATATAATGAGTTCCTTGGGACTCACATTTGTAATCCATTGTAATAAATCGCCGGAGGAACAACTACTGCACTAAACTTCAGCACCGAAGACTACTGGTGGCCATGATGTGTAAGGCGTCGAACTCACCACCGCATCGCAGAGGCATGTCAGAATGTCTGCCGTTCTCTATGTCCCTCAGACATAGATAGATATATTAGATAGTTTTATTTTCAATGTCTATGAGACATTTATATTGTGTCAAAATATCTGATGGTATTATCTATGTCCCTCAGACATAGATTGATGTATTAGAACGTTGTGTGTTATTTTCTGTGTCCATCAGACATAATTTACTTTAGTCAGAATGGCTAACTTCATTTTACTATGTCCATCAGATATAATTTACTTTAGTCAGTATGGCTAACTTCATTTTCTATGTCCATCAGACATTATATACTTTTGTCAGAATGGCTAACATTATTTTCTATGTCCATCGGACATAGTTTCTTGGGTCAGATAGTCTGACGATTATTTCCTTATGCCCATAAGGCATAGTTTAAATTCGAGGGCTCTATGCTTTACTTATTTGTAGGACCAGATGATTGAATATACTGAGTCCATGGATCTGGTTTCCTTTTTAAGTCCTTAAGACCACGTTATATTTTCATGTCACCCTAAACGGTATGATCATGTTTATAATCTCTTTATGGCAACAATCAGATCATCTAACACTTTCTTCTTGGACCTAGTTAGGTCAGCGACTGTTTGCAGTCTTGATTTCACCCTTTTTGTATAGCTATTTTCGGTGCGCGACCTGTGGGAGCACTATTATATTGAAGTAGTGGCCCGCGAGAATAATGCTTTCTTTCGGCCCCTTATTTATCTAAGTGTTCAAAGATAGTTTTTAGTAGCTATTGTATGCCCTAGTGATGGGTGGATGTGTAAATTTACTATTGATTGCTCTGGCAGTACTCATTAGGAAATGACCGGCCGTAGTAAAATACTGTGTAGATGCCTGATTGTTGGCCATCTATTGTTTGTTAAATGGAATCTCCTTTAATAGGATATTATTCATTGCTAGCTTAAATAGTATTCTCTTTAGTAACTTTGAAAATATAGGGTTTGATGCTATGTTTCTATTTTCTATTATTTCACTATTTTTCATGATTAGACCTTTCTGGTATTAGTCCAGTATCTGTCCGGCTAGATTCTCTTTCAATACATTCTCCGAAACTTTACTCTCCTGTTTACCCTTTCTGTGTTACAACAGACACGTCTTCGTTCAAGTAAGAGCGAATACCTCTATTTCTAGAGTTNAGTAAGAGCGAATACCTCTATTTCTAGAGTTATTAAACTAAATGTTCTATCTAACCTCTGTTGGTTCCTTGTGGACAATGTAATTATACCAATTCTTGCAACATAATTTTTTTACTTCCATAACAGGATACAGTTATAATTAATTAATTCAATCAAAATCATGTCACTCATATGTAATTCTATTTCTCCTATTTACTTTTATATGAACTTATTTGTTAAACTTATATATTTTTGTGATGCTTTTTCCTTCCCTATCCTTCGTCATGTATAACTTATTGAAATATGTAACAGCAATCGTTTCTTTTCCTAGGATTTAGGAAGAGCAACGATTCACTCCTGAGTAATCAAGGGTGGTTTTTCCTAATTCTACTCACTCTTTATGCAAATGCTAGTATATTTCTTCTAAAATTACACCTTCCTTATCCCTAGCCCATTAGTATGAGATATGCGGATGGTCTGGACAAATAATCAGATGTGGTGAAAAAATTATGGTTTTTTTTTTATTAATTTTTATCTGAGAAGAACATGTTTATACTAGGAGTGTGCCTAGGTAGTTGAGATATCTTCAATCAGATGTTTCCCTCAGGTTAAATATAGACAAAATCTTTAAAATTATGTTACACGAGTTTGATGTTTATTGGACTGAACAAAAAAAAATTGTTTATGACCCTAACATAAAATAGATTTGAATATCAACACACAGGTCGCAAATTATTGTAATTACAACCCTGTCCATATGGAGTGGACTACAATTCAATCAATTTAAATTGGTTGAAAAAGACACCTTAACACGGGAATCAAACCCGGGACATTTGGCTTAGCCCACCAATGCGATCCCCCTCCATACGGACAGTGCCGTACTTACAATGATTTGTAGCCTGTGTGTTGATATTCATTGTAATTTCGCTTTAAAATTACAATCTTGTGTTGAATACTTGGTTGCTCTTCCGAGTCACATATGGTTGTGTTATGTGATAGCTCGCGATACAATTAAACGCCCATATGTAGCTGACAATCCCCACACGTCCATCACAGACTCAGCCTCAAACTATGAAGGTAGAATGACCCTGAACGTGGGAATAATCTTGGATACATCAGTGTTAGAGCATTTGCGAGCTAATACAAAGGTCACTGGTTTGATTCCCGTGTCCAAGTGTCGTATGTTAAATAATTTAAATCAATATGTAGACTTTAAATCATAATTTAAAACTTGACCATTCTTGAATACCAGAAATCTACATATTTCTATTGATCATTAATACCTAAATGCCCTGGAAATGAAAAGTAACTGGTCTAGAAGCGTATAATGGATCTTTGTGAATAGTATTGATGTTTTTTATTTATTAGGGTAATGACAACACAAATTGTATTATAATTTGTATTTCATACTCCCTGTTTGTTCTCCTATTGCCAGGCAACTGCATATAGTAGCATTATAAGCCCATTTGGTTTCTGGCGTTTAGGAACTTTAGCTCGACTATTATAGAACCTTAAAAATAAAATAAACCGTTTAAAACAGATTTGAAAGCAACTAAAGCAACCATTTCCATGCTATCACTCATATTGTATATTATTTTACAGCATTGTAAAAAAATCACACTTTGATATTTTAAAGGAAGTTAAGAGTAGTGAAATGTCATACATTTCAGTAATTAATGTTTACGTTTTATCGGTAAAGGTTTAACCTACTGTGAATATTTTGTATAAATATTTTCAGTGATAATAAATTTGACGTACGTTTTATTTGCAGAGTAATAGCTTGGTAGGTCCACATGTTACAAACTATTATTTCCAATTAAGGTTACCAATCATCAAACTAAAAAGGTTAAAACGCTCACATTTCCTGCTAACTATTGTTATTATGAAGTTAGCTTTGAGACTTTACTTAACAAAACCCAAAGTTCTCCGAAGCTTAATGTTATACTGACGCCGTAAGATAGACAAAATACTACACTTCATACAGCTGTGTTTTACTGGTATGTATTATAATCAAATATAAGGCACACCAAGAAGATTTATTTTGTTGCGTGTTCATTTGAAACATTCGTAAATTTGTTCTGACGTAAGTTTGGGCTAACACAAATACTAAAACAGTTTTATTATATACATTAATTAATCTTATAGCGAATTTTTATATTAAAAGAATTTGTTGAAATCTTCTACCTACGCTCAACTATTTATATTACCTACGCTTATTTCGATGGAAATATGATAGTATGCCTATGTCAGAATAGTAGTTTACTTTATCAC
>CABFWB010008921.1:0-10265 GCA_902151455.1 Timema bartmani
CATTCTTCACATGCTTACATTGTTAACTCAAATATGAAAAGAAGTGACTTACACCACTTGTATTCTCAGGGGCTCAGTTGATGAAGCAATGTACTCAGCTTCGGTAGTGGAAAGGGAAACGGTTTGTTGACGTTGACTTACCCATGTTATGGGGCCGTTACTCAATTGAAAGGGGTATCCAGTTGTGGAACGTCGGGTGTCCAAATCATTCGTGAAGGCAGAGTCCAAGAAGCCAATTAATGGGGGGTTGATTCTCACTCCTTATAAATTCAATGCCATAGCTGGATGTGTCATTTAAATAATTTAAGATGGTTTTGACTGCATTCCAATGACTTGGTCCATAATTTGCCAAATGTCTACTCACGTTTCCAACTGCGTACATAATGTCTGGCCAACTAACTATTGCAGCAAACATTAAGCAGCCAACAGCTTCTCGATAGGGTACTTTTATTTTTGCATTTCCCGCTTTGTTTGAACTCAAGTGAGTGTGTGGATCAGCAGGCACACTGGTTGGCTTAGAGTCTTCAAGATTGAATCTCTTGATTATTTGTTTGATATAGTTGGTCTGATGTAAAAATATTGATTCGTTCACATTATTATGTTTTATTTCCATACCCACAATGCAATTTGGCTCAATGATTGTGACTTCAAAAGTTGTCTTCAGTTCATCGAGTACAAGTTGTAGTGACATTTTATTTTCAGCTGTGATCAGCCCATCATCAACATATAATGTGAGAAGAACCTTTGATTCATTGAACTCACCTCGATAAACACATTTATCTGCAGTACTTTGGCAGAAGCCAAACATTTTCAGGAAACCGTCAAACTTTTCGTTCCAACAACGTGATGATTGTTTGAGACCCTATAGTGACTTTCTTAATTTGCAGAAAAGGTTTTGGTCAACATTGATTCCATCTGGTGGAAGCATGTAGATATCTTCCTTGAGCTCATCATACAAAAATGCAGTTTTCACATCAAACTGCATGATTTCATAGTTGTGTTGAGCTGCAATAGCGAGTAGGACTCTTATAGAGTCATACTGTGTTGTGGGAGAGTAGGTGTAATTGGAGTTGGCCCCTTCTTTCTGTGCAAACCTTTAGCGCATAGCGTTGATTTATATCGTGAAATGTTTCCATCTCCGGTGCGTTTTACTTTAAAGACCCATTTTGAACCTATGGCATTTTTACCAGGAGGTAATGATACTAACGCCCAGGTGTTTTTTTTTCCAGTGCATCCAGTTCTTCTTTGATTGCATCAGTCCACTACCCTGCATCGAAACTCTTCATTGCTTCCTAGTAGATCTGTGGTACACCTATTTACACTAGGTTAGCTTCATAGCGTTTGGGAGGCCTGATGACATCTCTTGGTCGCAGCTAATAATTTGCTTCGATGTGCCCAGGTTCTTCATCGTCCTGTTCAGGATGTTGAGGGCCTACGTCCTCCTGCTGAATTCTTTGATCGGAATTATATGTGTTTTCTATCAATATTGGGACTGTGTTTCTTTGAGAAATAAAACTACTTGAATTTTAATCGAAAATCACCTTTCTTGAGACTGTGATTTTTCGTGTGTTTTGATCTAACAGATGATGGTTAGTTGAGTTTCCGTCATATCCTACAAGTACTAGTTTCTTGCTCTTTGGCGACAGTTTGTTGAGCAATTATTTTGGTATATGCATGCATGCCTCGCTGCCAAAGATTCTTAGATGTGACATTACAGGCATTTTCCACTCCACATTTCATAGGGCGTCGAGTTTGGTACTTGAGAGGTTGGAGTCCTATTTAGAATATAAACAGCTGTGTTTATTGCCTCTGCCCATAAATATGTTGGCATATCCTTATCATATAACATTGAACGTACACTTTCCATTATGGTTCTCATGTCACGTTCGTCTCTACCATTTTGCTTGGGAGTTTAAGGTGCCGTTGTTTCAAACTCAATTCCATGTTTTGACATATAATCTTTCATTCCCTGTATACAGTATTCTGTCCCATTGTCGGTATGTAAGGTCTTAATAGAGTATTCATATTTATTCTTGATCATCTTTGCAAAGTGTTTGAAACACACAACATCTGCTTTGGGCTCGATGAAAAATACAACACGATAGCCCGAACAGTCATCCTTAAATAATACCAAATATTTAGCACCCTGAACTGATGGTGTTGACATTGGACCACACACGTCACTATAAATGAGTTCGCCTGAATTGGCCTTGGCATGCTTTGAGGGCGAAAACGGTAACTGGTGCTGTTTACCATACTGACGTGACTCACAGAAGAAATCTTCAAGGTCATTAATATTTACACCTTCAACCAAGCTTTTGGTGACCATTTCACGCAGAGTTCTCTTATTGATATGTCCGAGTCTCTCGTGCAACAATCTTAAATTACCCCTCACAGTGAAATTTAGGCCTACTTCTTGATGTGGGATCATTGTACGGAATAACATTCGATATAGATTGTTGGTTTCACGAACCGCACTCGCTACTAGATCACCGCTTTTGTAAAAATTCTGCATATCTATCTTCCTTAAGGATCTTCATTCCTTTTCCAGTTTTTACACCTTCGGAGAAAATTTTTCTTAGTTCAGGAATGTACAACACATTTGTGATGATTGAGTCACATCAATTACCTTTGATCATTTTTTTATTTGAATGTTTCCTCTTCCCCTCACAGTAGACCTTGGTTGCTTCCAAGCACAACACTCGTATTGTCCACAGTCTCTTCAAACTTAGAAAAATAGTCACGACTATTAGTCATGTTTGCAGAAGCGCCACTGTCCATTGTCCAATTATCTTCGGTGGTGACTGCTGACACTAGCATAACATCCTGCTTCTCTCCACTGAATGCTGAGAAGTGACCCTGTTGGGAACGGTCACTGTGAGTGTTTTGCTGTCCGTTTTCTCGGGGTTTCTTGGGTGCACGACAGTCACTTGCATAATGTCCTTTTCTTTGGCAATTATAGCACGTTACTCTTGGTTTTCCTGATCTATTCCTTTTTTTTATTGAACTTTTGAGAGTTATTAGACTTTTGAAAATCGCTTTTTCAAATTTGTCGAAGATAAAAATGCACTTTCCGACTGTTCATTTGATGTAAGACTGGCCTCTTCATCCAAGAGACGTGCCTTCATATTTGGGATCATTTGCCTAGCCTCGTTTAGTGAAAGCCAAGCTTGTCTGAAGTTTCGAAATTTGGGAGGTAGACTACCAAGAATTTTAGTCATTATAGTAACATTGCTGAATTGTTCACCAGTCTCTCTCCCATGTCGTGCGAGGTTTTTTATCTTGGTAATATGCTGAGCAATGGAGTCGTTGGCGTCCATCTTGTACTGATGAAAGCGTTCATGGACTAGGATTTTGTTCATTTCTGATATTTGCTCAAAGGTAGAGTCTAATTTCTTTAGCATTTCTTTAGAAGAGTCACAATTTTCAACTAATGTGATCTGTGATAGTTCCATAGCTGTAGTGAGCGTAAACATAGCAATTGCGTCGTCCTTGTTCCACTTTTCTAGTTCCTTCTTTTTGTCTATTGCCGGCTTTTCTATGGCGCCTTTTGCAACATCAAAGACTCCTTTTGCCTTTAGGGCACATTTCATCTGGGATTTCCATTGATGATAATTATTGCCGTCAAACTTATTTACGTGTGCCACGTCAAACTTTTCGGCCATTATTTCTACTTTGGTCTCGCGAAAAGTATAACTTCAAACACACGACACGAGGCTGTTTGCTGATCGCGCGAACCTTAAATGGCGAATTACGTTGCTTACAAACGCGAACGCAAGTTCACAAAACAGATTTGTGAACTACCCGACGGACAGTTTTTACGGAATATTACATGAATATGTACGCAGTTGTTGGGTGTCTGGGCCCATAACCTGTAAATACAATAATTGAGGTATGGAATGCACTATTCTTATTTAACACAACGCAACAGTAATTGTACAACAAGACTGTTACATAACGCCAACAAGAATGGCAGTTTTAAAGTATGTATTCATGCACCACACTATTGCGCACTTACACTGTTGGTTAAGGGGTTAGGCCTAGACAAGCATGATATTTTAAATATGTTTCAACACAAAGTAACTGGACTACTCGAGTCATAAATTCAACAGGAACCTGCGTAGTCGGTTGGACTTATTGAGGAGAACAAAAACAGAGGAAGCAAGACAGAGGCAGGTCATGTATTTCCAAGGTCATCGAGACATCTCTTCCTCAAGAGACTACAAGAACCCTATGAAGCCAGAATGGCAACCGGCCAGCATCAAAGAGGAGCTGGGTAATAGGAATTATTTATGTCGGCCGGACAGTAATCGTGCCATGAAATGGAAAAGGCATAACGATCAGTTGCTTAAGGTGGGTGATTTCTACGATAGGTAGGTATTACAAATTGAAGAGGCATGTACATCTCCAAAGTGGACTCCATTAAGAGAACAATAAAACATAACTAAAGCCTAAGTTCCAATATGGATATACAGAGGTCAAGTGTAGGCGACGCAGAATTACCGGCAAGAAAGGAAACTAATCATGAGGTTCGAGATCTTCACTTAGAAGATAAGTTATCACCTTCAGATGTGAGGAGTACCATGACCGAGGACGATATACGGAGACGGAAGACGCAAAAAGAGTGGTAGCGTTGGTAAAAATGTGCGGGACTTAAGTTTAAATGTGAACAATCGTACCAAGAGGTGCATTAAACCAATTGAGAGACTGAACTTATAAAGATAAGTTATTTTATAGTCCACGGTTATGTTGTTTGGTATCTTCGTTGGGAGAGGTGTAACGTATTGATAATAATAGTGACCTTTCATGCCATGTTTGTTATGTTAGCATTACGCTCTGGTTAAGGAATATACCACTTGGTCAGACACTATTATCTGTGACAAGGTTTTCGATGCATCCGTGTAATTATGTACTCGTACGAATGAACTTGTCAGTGTTAAATGTGATTGCCTTCAGGTGATCTAGCTATTTAATTAAAATAGATATGCTACATAGACCTTTAGGCATTAAATGATTACGTTACTCTAGAAAGATATGGATACTCCAGGCTAAAAATGTTGTTGATAGTTTTTTTTTGCATCACTATCGCTTTAGTGTCAATATATGGTACTAAGTGAACTCATTTCAACTGTCGATCAATTAGGTGTGTTCAATCCTTTGTAAAATCGATTCCTTGCCCTCGATTAATCGATTTTAAATCGATTCTTTACTCTCGATCTAGTACACCCATTGATTATCTTACTAGCAATTTCAGAGATTGAAATCTCTTGTCACTGATAGAAATAGAAACATAACATAAATACAGGAAAATTTAGTTGGTTATAGGAAATACTTTGTTGACCATTAGTATTAGGAAAACTTTGAAACTAACGTTTGTAATTCTGGACCACAAATTAGTTGTTTTTTGTTAAAATTAAAGAATATAGTGATTAGTGGATTATCTGCTACCTGCTCTAAATCAATTAATGAACTAATTAGCTAAATAACTTGTGTGTTACAAAAATAAATAATTGATACATGGCATAAGAATTCAATAAGTATTCATTTTGCCTCTTTACAAATGAAGAATCTCAATGTTAAAATAGTGAATTAAATAATGAAATTAGTTTAGATACATTTTTGTGTAGATTTTATTTCCTTGTTTGAGGTAATCAATCATTTGTGATCTTATTGGTCACCTTTGACCTTCTACATCATTCAAGTCACTTCATCTCGTTTGTGACCCATCCAGTTAGCCTTGCTTAACACAAAATGTTTATTGTCCTGGTTCCACTGCTGCCCCTTGTAATTTTCTTATAGTAAACTTAAATACGCGTTTTTGTTAGTGTTACAAGTGTCACATTTGAATGATATATTTATTGTGTTATGCCTAAATTTTACAGCTCAAGTTAGTTGGGGGTGAAGCAGATAGCTAGGGGCCCTACAAATGAAGTTTGTCCAGGGCCCCATTCCCACTGAGAGAGGCCCTGATGGTCTCAAAGGACATACATTTTAGTACCTAGTATTGTCTGCACCAAATGAAAAAAATACATATTTTTTGTCCCCTAGTAACAAATCTTGAACATATAATAATTCTGCTGATAGTGAAATGCAAATGTAGGCTTACTAAGTTTGTGGTTTGCATATTTTGTAGTTTGCATATTTTGTTACCCCCCCCCCCTCAAACACCAGAAAAAGATGAGAGATTTCCTCAGGAAGGCTGCCAACAAGTGTATTTAGTTTTAGTACAATCATTGGTTCTTGAACTATTAACTCAAACAATCCAATAAGAATTAACAATTTGGGAAAGATTCGATGGGTGCAGTTCAGAATATGTTCCAGGTTATAATATTTCCCCCAGCACATAAAATGTTCAAACAAAATTTTCATGAAAACTGAAGTGCACCAATTAAAACTACATTGAACATTTTATGGGGCCGGAGGGATTAAGGATTATTACTACAAATCGGGACTCGAGACTCTCAGAAGTAAAAGAATACACATTTTTCAATACCTTATCTTATGTTTTGGTCTTTTTTTATTATCATTGCTGACCTGACAATACAGGCTAATTTTAATGGTATTGTTGATATTATTGTTTGTGGCTATTGTTATCACTTGGACAACTCTAGACACCAGGTAATACCTTATCCGAGATGATGCTGACCTCATCTGGTCATGAACTCATTGCTCTACAAGGAGGTTTCCAGAGGTAAGACCAATGTCTGTTGAGCTACCCAGTGGTCCCGAGATCATAATAGTTTCGCGCTTATCAAAATTTATTTTGGACTTTATTAAATCTTGAGCACAATATTATTTTGTTTATTTTTATTACTAAATTTATTTTATCCTTGTTCAGCCTATTTGAGTTTTATCACAAATTATATCACAATTATATATATTATTTTTCTCTTTTGATAGACTGTGACTGTATTTGACCACAGAGTACTCCTATAATATAACACTAATAAAAAATTACAAGTTCCTGAATACAAAGTAAATTTTTATAGCCACCTGGCACTTTGAACAGTTTGATCACTGAAATAATTTTAACCCTGCAATAGTCTTCTTTAAACATTTTTTTTATTTAAGTTGTTGGAAAATCTTGGTGTCGTGTGATTTACCAAAAAATGACGATGAACATTATACCTGGCTATAAATTTTGAGATATCTTGGAATCCTAGATAAAATATGGCCAACCAAATTGTCCAGGCTGGAGACCAAACCTTACCACACCCGTCTATGGTTAGATTAAACATTTAAACTTCTATTTCTTGTGGAAAGAAACTCACTTCACTTTTCTTCTTCCCGAGGAAAAACATGGAGAGTCCTCTTTCAAAGTCATGAGTTCTTAAACTTTCATAAGGTGTTCCAAATTGAGCATAGACAAAATCTTGACTTTGATGAAGATTAAATTTCTCATAGACGTAATAAATAAACTGAAACAAAGATAAAAATTCAGAACGGCGCTAAACTAGAATAAACGATAAAGAATTAAAAGTCCGCGAAATAAAACACACGAATTTAACAGTAAAAATTTTACATGTTCAAAAAGTATTTACATTTAAATTACGTGGGGAAATGCTTGGAAACTATCTTCCTAGGTGGAATTACATAATAATATTTCTTGCCGCTAGGTGGTGCTGGCACCTATTCACTTTCAATTCCCACCAGAAAAGATAGTGCTTCTAGCTTCATCATGGCCGGTGAAGTAAACAGTGTAGATTTTTTCTCCTCGAAAATCTTAAGTCAACAGGTAGCTATTGTCTTTCCCTCTGTTTATGAATATCTGTCTTGTTTTATAAAAGCAGTTAAACAATTTGAAGTAATCATAACTCCAGAGACTGAAGTACTGTATTTAGAAATTCAACCTTAAAAAAAATATGTCTCTCGGTTGCAATGCTAAACTGTCCATGTCCTTAAAAATACGTGGATAATGTCTTTCAGACCAGTTATTTGTTACAACTGATGCAAAGTGCACAGTATGATAATGTTTTGGAGGTTGACAGTATGAAACGGAGTCAGTAAGAAAATGGCTAACGCTTTGGTGTTCACGTTTGTTATTTGATTATTTAGGGGTTACTCCCAGAACCCGGTTCCAGTGTAAAAACAGTGCATAAATTGGCGACGAGGATGTTTCTTAACATCAATAATCAAATTAAATAACAGTAATTCGTAAGTAAAAAAATGAAACAATCTGTTTGTTATTTTCGCGTGAAATCGTAATGGTTGTGTGCTATGTTTCAGCAAGAGGTAGCGTTAGCGTCAATCGTATAAGTGTCAATGGAAAAAGTCAGTGACAAAGACCAGCTGTGTGCTGAGTCGCAAATTCAGCTGTGTGCAACATTATCCGTGCTATGGTATCGTGACAATTTTTGTATTGGGGCTGAAAGTAACATAAACCATCTAAAATGGCTTTAATCGTTAAAATGAATGAATATAACCCCGAAATAGAACAGTTTGAAGCATATATGGAGCGCCTTTGGCAGTTTTTCATTGTAAATGTTGAAGACAATATGAAACTGCCCATGTTTATAACCATGATTGGACTTCATGCATACGGCATTTTGAAAAACATACTGGATCCAGAACTTCCAACTACCAAAGATTACGATCAGTTAGTGGCGGCTTTGCAAACACATTATGGACCAAAGTATAACGTTATTGCGGAATGACTTATATTTAATAAACGGGATCAAAAGTAAAATGAATCTATCAGTGCTTATGTGGTAAAATTAAAAACGCTATCAAACTCATGTGATTACGGACAATTCCTGGACAATGCGTTACGTGATCGGTTCGTGTGTGGTGTGAAATTTGTACCTATTCAAAAGCGACTTTTGTCTGAGGACGCACTGGACTTCAAGCAAGCAGTTAAAATTGCAAGTGGCATGGAATTAGCTGATAATCAAACAAAAATGCTGCGTCCGGTGATGCCTGTTAGTGCGGTAAAACAAAAAGAGTTTCGTCATAGAGAAAAACGTTGTGAAAATGTCAGTTCGTTGTGAAAAAATTGTGGGACAGCTCATCGCTATAGTGAATGTCCAGTTAGGAAGTGGCTATGTTACACATGCAATAAGAAAGGACATAGTAGTAATGTAGCATATCACCTAAATCAAAATGACATCTACAAACTGTAATCTGCACAAAATGCTAAACTACAATAAGGGAATCAGAAGAAGACAATTAAAACTGATAGATTCAACAATAATATCGCTTGGATTCTACTTACATTACGTGGATGTTCCCGGATACGATCACCATGCTTTCACCAACTGTTCTGCTAGCACGACGGAAGCAAAGGCGTGGCAGTTTCAACGCACGTCTAAACTCTTGACCTCAACATTGAAGAAATACCAGACGGTCGTTGGTTCGTCGTAGCGAAGCCGCGAGCGACGACCACTACGCCCCTAGCGGACTTCCTTGGCAACTCTTTCTCCACCGTTCCAAAACCTCCTCCCCTTTCCTCGCTATTCCCTTGTTTACTTGCCCAATTTGCTAGTCAAGAAAATAGTATATAACGGGGGACTCCTAGGTTCACAGATTGTAGTTCAACACGTGGATATCTTCGAAGAAGGAAACTCTACTCCAGCACCTGTAGAAGATACTGTTAGATACGGTTAGGTCATGAGTTTCACCGCCTCGACGCCGAGGAAATTCTGTCTATTTATTCAAGTATTCAGCTATTTTCCAAGTCCTTCAGACTTGTTGAGTTAGTCCATATGACTATGTAAGTTTTTGTTAGTCAAAGTGGCTATGAGATAGGTCCCACGTCCATCAGACGTGAAGTTTTAGTCAAAGTGACTATGTTTACTTTTTGTTAGTCAAAGTGGCTATAATATTAGTCCCACGTCCATCAGACGTGTTCGCTTTAGTCAAAATGATTGTTTCCCTTATTAGTCCTTCAGACGCTATGTTTTAGTCAGAGTGACTAAGTTTAGTTTTTGAGTATAGCTGACTTAATTTTCTGTTAGTTAGAAATTTTGACTACATATTTTTACTAAGTATGAGATAGCTTAAATACAGGAGCCTTGAGCTCTATATGTAATAAGTCAATAAGACTTCACGATATCTCATGACGCCATGGACGTCATGCTCATATGTCCAAATTTTTGTATGGCTACAAGCAGGTTGTCTAACGCCTTTACATGAGGACCAAGCTAGGTCAGTATCTCACAGCACTCTAGTTGGCATCTCTTATTCTGTGTTATTATTTTGGGTGCGCAAAGTGTGGAACACGGCTAAGTTTGTATGGTGGCCCGCACAGATAGTATTTACTCTCGCCC